>VZTU01015792.1:70780-96246 GCA_013400835.1 Zapornia atra
GGCGCGGCCCCCCCCCGGTTGGGTCCCACCAGCTAACGAGCTGGAGGAAGCGAGCCCGGCATCAGTGCTACGGCCCCACGGCGCACCCGGGATCCCAACTCCCCGGGTGTCCCGTCCCTGTCAGCGCGGGGTACTTCGGTAACGAAACACCAGGTGTAGGTTCTCCTTCCAGCCGGGCAGCTGCTTTCTCCACAGAGTACCCATGAAAAACACCAGCAACCACACGGCAGACAGCCCCTGACGGACGGAGCGTGATTACGGAGCGGTGGGGAAATCTCCTTCGAGGGGCAGAGCAACATCCAGACCGTTGAGATGAAAGGTGGATGCCCGCCTAGCCTTGAGGAAGCAGGATGAAGCAATGCCATCTTATTTACAAGGTGGTGACACTTAAGTTAATCCACAGTTTCCATGAAAGCAGCCATTAATCTTAAGGCTGCTTATGGAAGCAACCTGGCTGGCTCATGGAAGCAACCACTCAATGCATCTGAGCAGCCTCTGTTGCTGCAGCCTCCAGGTAATCGACAGCTAGCTGTCTTTTGACAGAGACATGAAACTTCTCTGGCATAAGTGAGAGGCAGCTGAAATAACTCTGCCTGCGGGTTGTGAAAGCAGTGGTGAGTTCCACAAGCTGTCCTCAGAGCCGCTGAAACCCTCCTGCTCCACCTGCCCGGCACACCACACACAGCTTGAGTGTTTAGAAGCACTTCTCACACACAGTACAGTAACCAACCTTCAGTCCTGCCACCTCAGGAAGCTGCTGGCCTTTATTCAGGTAGCATAGTAGAGGGTACTAAAGCTCAGTTTTGCGGTGCATGGCTCGGCAGAGCTGTCAGAGCCCTTAGCAACCCTTGCGGAGAGTGGGGAGACACCCCTGCCCCCCCAGGAACATTATGGCGCAGTTCAGTAAGGCGCCTGACCACCACAGAGGAAAACGAGAGCTAAAGACGCGGTAAAGGAGGCAGGTTAGGGCACAGCCAGCCCTGCCACAGTGAGGCAGAACTGAGCTCTGAGGCCTAGAGGAAATGCACTGGAGAAGACTTCGCTGCACACGGCCTTTCAAGTACCTGAGACCATGGGTGAAGCTTCTTGGTTTGTATTTCTTATTTATCCCCGACTGAGGCACCCCCTGAATTCAACTGTGGGCAAGATGTTCTATACATAGTGTAAGCCTGCAGAAAGGCAGGTCTCCCCAAGCCCCGAGTGGCTGGGCTATATTTGTCATCGTGTGGGTGTAGGGCAGAGAGCAATGTGCAGGCCGACGGCTCGAAGCATGGGTGGAAAGCCCTAGAGGACTGGACTAGTCTGGACGAATGGTGCTCGGCCCTCCCCAAGCTCCTGCATTGCTGTATTACACATCCAGGGAAGGGAGGAGAGGGGAGGGAGGCTTTGACTGGGCCTGGGGAATACGTACTTTGGCTCCATCTTCATCCACATTTTGGTGCCACGGAGAGTACTTCCTAGTTCAGGATTCACCAGAGCTGTGGTAGATTGCTATCCTGACCCTGTAAGCCATGTACCCCAAAACCTTGTATGGTCGAAAGCCACAACAGACACCATGAACCTCAAAAAGCCGAGTGGAAGGAGAGTGCCAAGAGAAGTCCGGGGCAGCTGGGAGCTCTGGCTGCGAGGCAGAGCTGGTGCAGAGGTGCAGCTGCACCCCAGGACAGGGAAATCCACGCTCATGCCTTCCCACCTCTGGGGACACCCCAAAAGCAGCCTTTCCAGCATAGTCTTGCTGGTGCTGGTCAGGTGCCTGGCTCTGAGCGTTGCTTGCTCTACTGCTAAGCCATGCTGCCTGGCACATGTGGAAGAGCCATCTTGCCTCCTCTTCCCCTAGAAAAAGAACGTCCTCTTTGAGAGTAACCTCCTGGCTGTGTGACGCTGCTCAGTGTGAGTGAACGCCTTCATCACTGCAAATGAGGGTGTTCCCTACATTTCGTTAGGACAGCAATCGATCCCGGTCCTTTCAGATAGCCTGGGGTGAACAATCCTGCCAACATGAGACCAAAATAGAGCTGGTGGTTAATTTGATGGGGCCTGAAATCGGTGAGATGAGATGCTGACATAACGCAATGAGAGTGGTTAGTCTTTTACTACCTGGCACTGTCTGAATTGTCACACAGAGCCACCACTTGAAGGAATGGAGTGGGCAAAGGGACGTGACTTTATCGCCAAAGGTGGGCTTTGAGAAGGCTGAAACCTTTGACTTCTGCCTGATGGCTGCCTCTTGCAATTTCCACAAGCACAGACACGAAGGTCAGGCAAAGAACAGCATCAGACCTTGGCCTTATGTCTCCCTTGTCAGTTCTCCCTTGTGAGGCAGTACAGTATTTCCCGAGCACTGCACTTCACATCCTCATCATTGTATTTTGATAAAATTCTTACGGCCTAAAACCTTGCCTCCCATACTCAGATGAGCCTAGCATGCTTGTCCATGTCACATTTGGCTGCTCTAAGCTTGCTTTCAGTGAAACGCTTGACACTGACACTGGAGACTGTCTTCAAAGAGACAATTTTATCCCTTTAACTGCAGGGCATTAGCAATCATTTCTTAAAATGCACAGCACTCGTGTGTGTACTGAACTGAAGGCTATACAAATGGGATACAAATCAGGCCGAACGAATGTTATTCAAAAACCCAGGGTCGCTTGGGTTGCTTCTTCCTCAGGCCTCTCCAACATGGAAGGAGACAATGTGTGTCTTCTGCTTCCTGTGCTCATGGCAGAGCCACTCTCTTGGCTTCTTTTTTCCCCCCTTCTTTAGGGTTGATAGCAGAGGACTGGAATTGAGTTGTTTATGATTGCTAGTCACTACGTCCATGGGAAGAAAGCTCTCGTTACTATTCCATGGCGCTGTGCTCTTAAGTTCAACTCCCTCAGCCTTGTCCCATAAAGGCAGAGCTGTCCAACAGCTTTTCAACACACCCCCACATGAAGACGGATTTCCATTGGGGTTCTGATGAGAGACCTGCCGGCGGGTAGTCTTCATGTGTCCTCCTTACAGCCAGGAAATGAGCCAGCAGATATGCGGCCTAACTGCATTTCCAGCTCAGAGGCACTCACTTCTTACCTTCCCTCTTTGTTTTGAAGGGGTTTTTTTTGAAAACAGTATTCAAACACAGTACATATCTGTTCAGGGACATGGGAGCAATCCAACATCCCCGCTCTCTGAGAGCATGTGGACCAGGTTTCTCGGAGCGCAGGCCAGGAGCGGCCCTGGGGCACCATGCACGCCCTGCCCTCTCCGAGTGCCATGCAGGGAAGATGCGATGGCTGTGGCTTCTGACCCCGTCTCCTCGCCAGCAGCCTCATTAGGTCAGGGACCGAGAAAGGAAGGCGCAGTAACAAGCCTCCAGCTGCCAGTGAAAGCTCATTCCAGCTGTGTGTGTGCCAAAAGCTATTCCTTTCTCTGCAGCCCAAGCCAAAGTGACACGAGAGTAGCAATGAGATCTCTTTCCAGAGAGATGATGGCTGCCAGACACTAGCTGCTAATAACCCTGGGGAAGAACCAGAGCCGTACTCTGACCGCACCGCTGAACGCACTACCTTTTCACGTGACACCATGTGGGCAGGAGGGAAGGGGTGGTGGGGTCTGCATTTGGCTCATCACTTCCTCACACCAGCTGAAATCTGAATCACCAGTGCGGTTTCAGACCCACCGCTGCTGAAGCACAGCGACTTGAACCGACTCAAGACTGAACAACCATTCTAAAGCACTTGGAAGCACCTGCTACCAAGTAAACTAGCCTCCACCTTCATTATGGTGGTTGAGGTCCTGGCAAACAAGAGCACACTCTCATCATCTTCCAAAAACCACGGGCTGGCATTTCCAGTCCTCCTCCAGCAGACGTCCTAACTTGCAGGAAAGCAACAATCCAAAGTCATCCTTTCATCTTTACAACACTACTGAAGAAGAAAAAAAGGGGCGGGGGGGAAGACAGTGTTTGTAGCCTGGCCTTAAAATTGTTTGCTAAATAAAGTCCACTGTGCTTCCAATCTCCAGTCAGATGTTACTGTTAAAAGCTCTCATCTTTATTAATGGAAGCACTAGTATTTCCCAAAGTGCTTTCAAGCTGCAGGGGAGTATTTTGCCTTCAGTTTGGCACTGCCTGTACAAGCAGCTCAGTCATACAAGGCCAGCAACCGGAGGGCGATCAGCTCCTAGCCGAACTATGGAAGTGGGCAGAGGCTGGCATGTGGCCCTGGAGTCTGCAGGATCTCCTGAGGCTGATTTGAGAGTTACAGCCCTTGCTCCTCCCCAGCAGTGTGTAACACAAGAAAGCTCATCACAGAGATAAGCAGCACTGGTCTCAAGTGCCACTAAATACTGGGCCCTCTCCTTAGAAAGGCCAGTTAATGCAGAGCCTTATTCTGCAGGCAGCCCTGTCTGAACACAGGATCTTGGCAGTGGGGTTAGGAGTTTTTTGAATAAGGAAGCCAAGATCTGGCCTGTCAGATTTAGTATTTTAATCTGCTAAGTGTATCGCTTGCTCTAATGACAGCCCCGGTGAAGTCCTTGAGTAGCCAAAGACCAGAGAGACCATGGATAATCCCTGCCATGCTGCACAGATCAAAGCTCTCAAGCAGACTGACAGAGGAAATAAGGCATATACAGAAACTTGTTATTTTCCAGTGGAGATAAAACAATCCATTAGTACCTGACACAGAGCATACTCTGAAGAACTGGAGGCAGATACTGAACATGAGCAGATCCCACCAGGCCCTGTGCATGTGTGATGAACCAGTTATTACCACTCCATCCAGCAAGCTCTATCACGACGGACAGCAAGCATTCCTGTTGCTGTTTTAAGTGCCCGTGCCCTAGATGGCATTGCTATGCAACATCAGAAAACTCAGTTCTAAAATCCAGGCTCTCACTGCAGGCAGCACAGAAGGATTTCGGGCAGGACAAGTGTTGGTTCACGTTCACACATACAAAGAAAATAGCAGAGTTCTCTTTATAATGTTACTTGCTTGAGACGCTGCCGCTGCAGCTGATACATTAATTATGTCACTTCCCCCCTCCATTCATGCTTTCAAGGCTCACTTGTAACATCTTCTTGCGCGAGCAGTTGCGGTAAGCGACTGTTCTGGTTTGAAGTGGTTTCACTGCACCTGCTCTCTTCAGCCTGTGGCATGTCACTGCCTTTATTCTGTGCTACTCCTCTCCAGCGATTCACTTGGCACTGTGAGGAAGGCTGACACGGGTTACAGAGAGCCATTTGTTCCTGACAGTCAGAGCCTGGACATGAGCCCCCATCTCCCTGAATGCAATAGCTGCAGCCCACTCAAAGCAGCTGGAAGGGAAGGGGGCAGATGCTCAGCTGCACTAAGAGGGCAGGTTACAGGAAAAATACACACTAAATTAACATACCTGCAGCTCGTCCCAAGTCCTGCGTCTGCAGACATCCCTTCAGAGGCTCAGCCAGATGCTGCCCCTGCGTCAGGGGTTTTCTGGAAGGCAGGATGTGTTGGGAACACCTGCGTGCACCCACCTACCAGCGCAAGGATCAGGAGGTGCAGGGCTGCCTGAGGAAGGACTGGGGCATTACCCATTCAGACTGTTCTGCAGGCTGTGGTTAATGTGTCTAGGCACCCTGAGCAGGGATGGTGAGAAGCCTCGGGGAGGAAGCCTCACTGGCTAGCCCACCAAGCTGTGAGATGCCTGAACAGCCTGCCAGGGCTGTGACTTATGGAAATGCTGCAGCCCTTCTCGGATGCTTAACCCCATCTCTTCTCTTAAGAGGTGGCTCTGTCCATGGCTCTTCGTAGTCGCATGGGTTGCCGATCCGTCCTGCTCCACACACACGCTCTCTGCTGTTGCCGGTGTCCTGGGAGGCTGCAGAACGCTTTGGGAAGAGCCTTGTCTCCACGCTCTCCCTTGCTCACTAGCTGCACAGAGAGGAAGACAAGTGCTGGAATTCCTCAGGCTTGAGAGAGAAGCCCTGGTTCCTCGGACACTGAGGCCCACAGCCCCGCTGCAGGCAGTCGTGGAACAGGATGGCCAGCTGTGCTGAGCAGGGGCAGGGAGGCTTAGGGAGCAGGGCACAGTGTCGGCTTCTCCTTGGCTTTAAGAATGACGTTTTGGAAATAAAATCAGTCCAGTGCCTCCAGGACAGGTTGGGGTATGTAGTGTGGATGTACATATAGTAGAATTTGTCTTGTGGTGTAAAGGGAGGGAAAGATCAGCCACAAGAATAGCATCTCAGGGTTTGTTTGGGTTTGGGGATTTTTTGTGGTTTTTTTTTTTTAAAGAAGTTATTCCAAAGATTAAAACAAGGAAGACAAGACATTTCCCTCAGCAGCAGAGATATCCATTAATCAGGCCCTTTGCAAACATGGTTTTGGGATGACTGAAGGCATGAGAGTTATCAGAGGGTACTATGCTGGCAAAACAAGCAGATGCAGTTCTGTTCAAGCAGCAAAGGATGAAACGAGCAGGTCAAAATCAACTGGGCAGAGCCTGGAGGGAGACCATTACCTGCAGCTCCCCGAGAAAAGCTCTCTCATCTCAGCAAGTGCTATTACAAAGCTTGTGGGGTGGCACAGACATGAGCTGGGCCTCTGTAAAGCAAGCCAGGAGCGACCTCCAAAGTGAAAGCTAACAGGATTTGTGCCCTAGTTCTGCACCGTTATGACAGATGAAGGTGGCCAGGAGGCAGGGGAGGTTTGATTTCCTTTCCACCACTTTGTACTTTGGCTCTGATGTTCTTTTTTTTGTTTGGCACTAAAAATTCCCCTCTTTGCTTCAGCGTGGCTTGGGCTGGTTGAAGAATAACTGCAAAGAGGACACAGCAACAGCCTCTAAAAAAGCAAAAGCAAATACATGAACACAAAACACATCCTCTTTGATAGCTCTGCCAGCAAAAGCAGCGATGGCTTCCCTTAACATTCTGATTTTCCTAACCTTAATGGAAGTGCCTAGAAATTCCATCTCTGTGCCTGACCTCTGAAAACCAATTTCTAACTCTCCAAGCTGTCAGTTACACTGAATTTTTCTGAAGTGAGGTAATCACGAGGCTGAATCAAACAAAGATGCATATTTGGTGTATCACCTTGGCAGGGGATAGGGAGCGAGAGCATCTTCAGAGTCCCAGAGCCAACTGGAACAGCCCTGAATTGTGAAGAAAAGCCAGATTATCTTTGAACCAGAAAATGAGCTATGGGGAAGTCTCTACAGAGACCCAGCATCTGTAAGGGATCCAGCACATTTTTGGGTTGCCAGCACACAGAGTTGGAAAGCAAACAATCAAACCAATGGAAAAATATTTTCAAGACAACTGCCGGGCTCGCACTGATAAAAGACATCTTCTGCCTCAGTATCTAAGGCTGCACCTTGTCTCTCTGCTCATGGGCAGAGACTTGGGATCAGCACGCGCCCCTTTTCTGCACTGCACAACCCCTCTGCCCCTGGGAGCAGCTGTGGATGTGTAACTAACCTCTTCTGCCTGAGGTCACACCACTGCTTCTCATGGACGTGGCGGATCTTTTTGGCAGTGGCTTTCAGAAAGACATCAGCAAAGGTGAGGCAGCTAGTCCCAGCAACATGCCTCTTCATTCAAGGATCAAGAGCCCTTCTTCCAGGGGCAAGTATAACGGGAGGGGGTGTCAGCAGAAGTGTCCCAACCTTCTCATGCCAGGAGGTATCAGCCAGGAGAGACCTGTCACCACGACGGGCGCAGGTTTAGTAGGGACTCTGGAGTCTCTGCCCTGTGCAGACCACCAAAGCAGCAGGAGCACTGTCCTACTCCAGCTGCACGCCTTCCAACAGGCCCTCCCCACAGGCCTTCTGCAGCAGAACCGCCAACATGCACCCCGGACTCATCGTTATTCCAAGCGCTGTGAAAACATCGTGGCGCCAGGAGCAGCTCCAGGGGGAGGGGGGGAGCTCAGGACCGCGGCTGAGCAGTCACAGGCACAGAACCCCTCCACGGGAGAGCAACAACCAGCACCCACTGCCCTCTGATGGGGGACAGTAACTGACTTCACAGCAGAGATTCCAGATCTGCACGGCTGAAATGGAGCAGAACCTGACTCGTGATACGCCAGTAAGTCAAATTCCCTGGATGGCACAGGAGCCAGCAGGTTTCTGCACGCACCACGGTACAGCGAAAGCACATCCAGTGGCGGAGGAAAGGCAGAGCAGAAAAGCTCCCTTCACACCTTCCTCTACTCCCTAATTCAATGCTCAGGTCAAAGGAGTGGTACAGAGTGTTGTGCTGAAAATGAGCCCATCACTGGGATGGTGACACACAGGGGTGCTCCGCTCCTGCGTCCAAGCACACCCTGGAGTGTTGAGTTAGTACAAAGAGAGGATATTTTTATTGATAAACATTATATTGTCGTAGTGTAGATGTCTGACACATTATTAAATCAAATGACAAAACACTTAAAGTAATTCATTCTAATAAAACTTTCTGATATTCCATAGACAATAGTGCTGTGAATTTTGTTTATAGTATAACACATTAAAAACACAGAAATACAAGTTTCTAATTTCATAGGTTACCAGCAGAGAAAAAAGCATGCTTTCATTTCTGTTAAATTTGTAACTTACACAGGCAAGTGGAACAGCTATGCATAGAAGACTATTCTACAACAAGTTGTAAAACAAACATAGAGAAAGACTGACCTTATAATACTTATACAAGTATGACAAAACCATTGTAACTCATTTCAAAAGGTAACAAATGTTTTGTCTGTGGCTCCACCATTTGAACACGTCCAAGCCAACTTAATAAAAAGCTATTTTGACTAGAGTGGTATTACTACAACCCTCTGATGGTTTTGTTTTCTGGCTGTAAATGGACAGTGCGCTACGTGTGCGCTTGCACTCAGTTCCACCTATGTTTTCTTCCTCCTGGTTAGAAGCATCACAGAATGTTCCCACTGAGTGAAAAGGAACCTGGACAGTGTCGTTCGACCCCGAATCAAACAAAAGGTGCTTTTATCAGTTGCTTTTATTGCTGTGCTTCCTGCAGCTCTGATGCTGTGGCGGCACCGCTCCTCATGCACACGGGTCAGAGCGCTCCATGCGGTTTCCTCACCGCCTGGTTTGGAACGGGCTGCAGCAGGGACTGCATTCAGCAGGGATTGCATCCAGCAGCCTGAGGCTTTAGCCATTTCCCTAACAGCTCCAGGAAACCAGCAGGCCAAGAGCTGGGCCAGGAGAGCGTCTGAACACACGCTCTGCCCCTGCCCAGCTGCTGGCACTGATGGGGCTTATTAGGGCAGGGACAGAGCCATGGAAGTACCAGAGGTTGAGCCAGGCTCTGAGAAGGCTGGGAGAGGCTACAAGTGGCCCCACGTGCAGACACACCCTCTGTCCCAACACCAGCTCACTTGCTCTCCTTCGAGCACATGCCCACAGACTCACCACAGCTGCAGGGGCAAGGGCAGGAAAACAAAGGGAAGTCTCCCAAGAGAGCCCGCATCCAGCAGCACCCACTGCCCCTTCAGTGGCGAGCAGGTACCCAATACTCCCCAGAATCCAGCCGCCTCTTTCAGCATGTAACCAGGAGCTATCAAAAGTGCTGAGCTAGTGGGAGCCTGGTCCAAAGCCAGGCTAGATGAGCAGGGGAGGAGGAGGGGCAGGGGCAGGCAGGGGCCCCTGAAACTGCGCAGTGTACCTGAGGATTAATGGGTCTGCCTGCTCCCCTCTTTGTTGGTGTGAAATCCCGATTCACCCCTGTACGAGTTCCCGCTGCGTGCCTGTGCCAGAGCCGCAGGCAGAAGCAAACCTCACCCTGTGGGGACGCCTGCTGCTTGCCCATGTCCCACTGGATGAACCCTGGGCTGCAGAGGGGCACTGCTCCCACCCGTACGACCCCAACGGGTGAAGCTCTGAGGAACACAACAGCAACACTGGAGCCACTGCCAGACCCCACCAGGGGTGTCAGACTGCACAGCACTTAGACAGCAAAACAAACCCCCGACATTTCCAAACCCAAACAAACATCTTCCCAGTGTGGTTTCAGCCTGGAAAATAAACACTCAAGGTGAGTCTGAAAGTAATCGATCATCCCCTTAGCCACCTCTTACATGTACTGCCAGCAGTAAGGGCCTAGTAAGGAGTCTCAGCTTTACAAGGACAGACAGCCAGCAATGTCAAATGGTTCCTCAAGGGAGCATTAAGTAAAGTTTGTCCCCAACTCTTCCCATGCATGGCAGTTCTGCCTACCAGCTCACCTCTCGGGTATGCGGATTGCGACTAACATGTTTACGCTGGGACAGATAAAGCCCATACTTGCGATGCCAGGGTGGGAGCCACCAGTTGGAGTCATTGTTTTTGGCACATCACCCCTCCCTGATAAAGCGATGCAGTGTTTCTCACAGGAAAGAAATACCTTTCATCAGGGGGGTGAGAGTCATAAAGGCCAAACAGCATTCAGGCAAACCTCTGGGTAAATGCAACCCCTCTTACATTTGCAGTACCTAATTACACAATAACCAGCTTTCTGTGAGGCCCTGTTACTCTCCTTTGCACTTCCTCTCCATGGGTACCAAATGGTTACACAATCACACTTTGTGTCCTTTGCTCCTGCCACCCATTAGAATAAAAATAATCCTTAGGGAAAAAAAAAGTCATCTCACAAACGTCTTGCTTTGGCTTCTTTCAAGTACTTGTAGTTCAAGTCCTGTGCTTGCTCATCTGACCTAAGCACTGTGCAACCTGACAATACGGGGCTGAGATACAGCGATGTACGTTACACCCAGAGGTTCCGCCTCACCGTGAGAATCACTGAGGGGAAGGGACTGTTTCTGGGAACCCAGGATGAACAACTTGCCCGAGCTCTGTGCTCGACAGAATGTGGAAGCTCACTTTATGCAAGCCTTGGACATCACAGACACCTTTATGAAAGACTGATCAGTCCTTTATGCAATCAGCCTTCATCTTCCCAATTTTTTCTGGTGAGAAAAATCCTCAACTCTTCAAGAGCTGATGAAATACAGGCTTCCAGGCTCCCCCCGCCCCCTGACTCCACCACCACTCTCCTATTTCCCAACAAGAAGCCCCATTGCAATTCACACCGATAGAAAGGATGTGATATATATACACCCTTCTGCACCCGGCTGACACAGCACCAATGCCCTGGAAACAGGGAAGTAGTGTCTGTGAGTGGTCAGACCATCTGATCTGTGGGATCCCTGCCTGCCCTGAGCGGTAATCACCGTCATAAAGCTGGGACAATGAAGCCAGCCTCGCCCAGCGCTGGGCTGACATCTGTTTTAAACAGAGACCTTCCCATTTAACCAGAGCCATTTACTGTTCAAGGGAGCAGGGAAAAGCTAGGCAAAGAAAGATTACATCCTCATTAAAGGATTGCAGAGAAAAAAGAAAAACAGACTAAAAACTATTAAAAGCCCCTACTTGTTGGTGCCTTACGAAATGTGAATTTAATTCCTGCAAAGGGTACCTCCTGGCAGTGATGTTACTGGTGTCAAAGCACAACGGGTGCTTCTCTTCACATATTCCTACTCGTACAGCTCAAGAGGTGAGCGCTGCAGCAGCACCCCTGGGTGTCCCAGCCTTCTGCAGCTCCCCCGCGAATCTAAGTGACAAGGAGTACCCAAGATAGTCTCACCACTTCTTGCAGCCACCTGAAAGGACAGTACAGTGCTCTTAGGGGTTTAGTCTGCTTGGTCCCCAAACCAGGAAAGCCTGGCCTTAGCATTAGGTGGGGACTGAAGTTAGGTTCTGCCAGCATGGGTAAATGTCTTGAACCGCAGAGGCTCAGCTCTTGGGGTGTGATAAATAGATAAACATAATGTATAAAGAGTTCAGTGCAGAATTTCCTGACCTGCTCAGTGTCTCGTGAACATTCTTTCTTTTTCAAAGCTGTCTTTGTGTTCAGCAAATGCAGGTGGAATTTCAAAATACCACTGTGGTTACAATTAGAAATACTACTGGATGTACAAAGGTAAGCTGTCCAAGCTTCTGACCTGCCACCCTACAGACAGGCAGCTGCCACGCACCACTCTCAGCATCTCGTAATACCACATGGAAACAAATTAAATTCGCAGTTATACACAGATGTGTGCAAGACCATCGGTATACAGCATCAAACCTACATCCCATCTCTGCAAGCCCAGTGCAGGAATTCTACATTAGAGAGGATGTGGGTCTGCCTTCAAAACCAGAGGGATTCAGCTTGTAAAACAGAAAATGAAAGCAAAATCTTGAATCCTTACAACACAAGGAGCAAGATTCAGTCTTAAGGAAACAAGCAGGTGGCTGATGGGTACACAGGGATGTCTGCTTTTGAAAAGGATCTCATGGCACGTCCCAACATTTCTACAGGGTCTGCACATCTCACCTCCATCAGAAGTCCTCCTACACACAGCACCCTAGGTTCCTAAGAGATGTACCCTCCAAAGCAGACGTGCTCCAGGACGTCGCTGTCCACTCAACTGCTTAAACTGCTCCAGCTGCTCTGACATGGATCAGCCTGCGATCACTCAAGCAGCTCTGGCAGAGACCACAAGCCTCAGCGACAGGGAAGGGCGTTTGCTGCACAAAGGGTCCCCACTCCGTATCTGGCACCACTGCAGCCAGAGCAGTGGGATGGGAGGGCACACTCTGTACCCATACACAGCATGAGAGAGACTCGAGCCACCATCATTCAAATGGCCACCAACTACAGTACTGCGGGGTTTACTTCCTCCCTCACCTTGCCACGCCCCAGCCTCATTCCCTTCTCCCTCACCACACGGGTGGCTATCCACTGTTCCAGCAATCTCCAGCCATCCCTCTGAGGCTGCAGCACTCAAACCTGGCAGAGGTTTGCCTTCTTCCAGGGGCTGCTGCTGGTCTCCGCAGCCAGGGCGCAGCACCCTATGCAGATGTCCTACACAAACCCAATGCTTTCTCAGGAAGGCTGTCCCCAACTAAGGGAAGCCAAGAAGTGACATGGATGGATAATACAGGCCCTGGTCCCCCCAACTGTCTTTCACAGTCCTGCCAAGAGTAATTAATCCTATTTATACACAAGCTGCATGGGCACTCAGGATGCAAGAGAGGTCTTTGTCATTCCCAGAGGCAGAGTTACACAGCCCTGTCATGACTAAAACTTGCCTACAGGCCTTTCTCTCCACAGAACTCTCCTGCAGTTAGCTCCTTCCACAACCAACCGCCCGTCTCTCTGTGCAGGAAGTGAACAGAGGGTTCCTCACCCGCTCCAGCAGCTCCCAGCCAGGAGACAACACTAACCAAACGGAGGTACGGCTCGGGCCTACCTACAGTAAATCTTTGCTTCCACTACAAAAAAGAAGTGAGCATCATTCCAAGCGAGCAGGCACTCACCAGTACCGGAGGGTTGGGGTGCACCAGCAGCCCCCTCCTTTCAGCACAGAGACAGAACGCCTCCAGCAGCGGGGCTTGCTCCTCCAGGAACTCAGGCTGGGTGCTGGGCGTGCCAGGCAGGCTGGGGAAGGCCGCAGGGCTCCAGCAGGCCTGCCAGCTCCCACCATCTGCACAGGTTCAGGCATGTGATGCTGTATTTCCCCCAGATGGCAACACAGAGGTGATGTTAAATTGCTGGTGTTAATGATCGTGTTAATGTTCAGCACCATTTGACTGAAGGTTATATGGACAAGATCTCTGTCAGGGTGTTCTGGTGTGGAAGGCAAGGCCTTCTGCAAGGCCATTACAAGAAGTAAAATAAAAACCTACCTAAAATATACCACAATAGTGATTTTAACTATATAAATACATTTTTAAAACTCTGTTGCTTTAAACAAATTGTGCTTTTTTTGTTTGTTTGTTTTGCTTTAAGCTTTCCTGAAATTAGATGCTTCTGCCCAAACTTGGGTAACTCGGCCTGGGTCTCAGGCTGTTTTGGGGTGGTGAGCAATAGATTTCACAGCCAAAATGTATCCCTGGGTGCACAATGAAACAAACTACCACTTCTCTCCTTGCCTTCCTGCAAATAAAGGAAATTTTTCTGGGAGGTGTGGATTTGCCCACCCCTGAGATCAGTACTGGAGACTCAGCCAACCAACTCAGGGCAGTTTGGGTAGAAGCAGATGAATTTACAAAATACACTTCAGCTTAGAGTCCACTAAGTGCTAACAGAGTATTAATGTGAATTCCCTCAAAGGTGCCCAGTTGCACTTCACACATCTATTCAGGTAAGAAAATAAAAAGTTCTTCATCTTTAAAAAAGCAAAGTGCAACAGTCCATTTCAGGACTTACTGCTGCAAACACACACACCGACCCTACAAAACAGTCCCTGGGGTTCTGCTGGTATACCAACAGAGGCCAGCTTTCACCCCAGTCAGCAAATACGGAGAGCTTTCTGCCCAGCAGTATGCTTGGTACACCTGATGGGCGCACTCCAAACTCTGCTGCGCCTCAAATCTGAAGTGAGGTGCCTGTGGTCTCCTAACTATTCAAACTTCCACGGCCTTCCTTAAAAGCATGGCTTCAAACTGCTTGGGTTAAGCTGTACCAACACAGTGGATATTCTCCACTGGGTTTAAGTCTCTTTTAGACTAACATACAGGGGCTACTGGCCAAGAGAAGCATCACGAACACACGGCAGATTTGAAGCCAGTGAGGCATGGTCCACTGAGACTGAAGTAAATGCTTTAAAAAGTTTAAAGCTCCAGTGGTGTAACTCTGAAACAGATGAACCTTATGCTGCTGCATCTCTGTAAGCTTCATTTGAAAGGATTGAGGCCTCCACAAAATCTTGACATAAGAAGGATTTGTCAATCAGCAGAAAAGTTACGGTTTTTGAAAAAGTTGTCCAAGAATATACAATTTATCTGACAGGTATCAATACAGTTATTTGGACAAGGCATATAAAAACTCCTGTTCTGACATCAGGATATTAAATGTTACCCTCAGGTGGCTCCACCTACACAGAACACTGTTTTATCTAAAACCAGATTGCTGTTGTACTTGATTTGTTTCACCAAGAGAAATGCCAGTCCCCCATCTCTCTGGGCATTAAGAAAGACCACCTGTTCTCACCAGCACCAGTATCACCAACCCACAGCATGCGAACCAACTGATTTCAGTGACACGGCTGAGGAAAGTTGAAAATGAAGCAGGCAGGTAGCATCACAGGAAAAAAACAAGTTATACCAGTGAATGTCTCCTCTCCCATGTAGACATTTTGGGCTGGTATTCCTATCACAGAAACAACCCACCAAAAAAGTGCAGTACATAAAAAAAAAAGGAAAATAAAACAAAAAAGCAAGGACAAAATTCACCTTTGGTAGGGACAAAAGCAGTTTTTCCAGCATGTCTTCAGAACTCCCCATATCCTATCCCCCCCATCCTATCCTATCCCTTTCCCCCTCGCTCTGCCTTTGAACTGCTGTCAAAGGACGGCCATCCGCACGACAAGCAGAGCTGGAACTAGCAAGGGACCACAAAGTCAGAGCTGCAGCAAAGTGCTCTCTGCTGAGGAGAAAGCTCCTTAGTCTCCCTTCAGAACACTGGTCAGCAACCGCCTGGAGCCACACGGAAGGGGGACACCAACAGTGAGCAGCCCCAGAGGTGGCTGTGACCCTGGCTGTCAGAAGAACGCAACTGAAACACACCCACATTCAGAAAACCTGACCCAACCTGGCTTCACCCTGCTTGTCCCCAGCCCTCAGACTCTGGGTCTCTCCACAGCCTATTAGCAGCCCAGCATCCCCCTTGCCCCCACCCAGCCACCCCATGCCCTGGCACCCAGCCCCACCATGCCACGGCCCCGTCCCATCCAGCCACCCTCCCCGGGTCCCATGGCCCCACATCGTAATGATGGCTAGTGGATTGGGCAGCGCTGGGCACTGCAGAGCTGCTGACGGGGAGACGGAAGCCGGGTACTGGCTGCCCCCCATGCACAGCCATCAGCGCCTAGAGCCTAACGTCGGGAGGAGAGAAGCCCTCAGACTCAGTCCTCTGCCTGGCTCGATACAGTAAAGTGATGACCATGCACTGCATTGGAATGTAACTGCCTATGTGAGTTCTGGAGATGCCGTACAGGAAGGATGCTCAGAGTTACTCGAGAACTTTTCCACAGGCTTCGATTACACTAACAGTCTTGAGAGGCTCTCCTTTTGGGAGACAGACCCAGGAACGCACACATTCAGTTGGTCTATCCTGTCCCAAACCAGGTCTGTGCTGGTTGATTTGGCTGCAAACTGTAAGCACATCTCACTGAACCTGTCACTACAGGAGGTGCTTATCAATTCAGACATGGCACCGGTAACGGCCGCTCACGGTACCTTTTCCTTCTGCTTAGAACAAACAACTCGCAGAACATTCTCACACAACAACAAGTGTCAGAAGAAGGTGTTTCAGGTTTCACACACGACGTGAAGCTACAGTACTCTACAGTATTTAATGCACACCAGTAGGAAAAGTTCCTAAAAAATACTCATGCAGTTTTGTGCCACGGGATAGGTAACAGCTATTTCGCAGAAATAGATCCAACTGGCTCCATTGGAGCAGCAGTATAAATATTCAAAATAGAAGTAAGAACAGGCCCTGATGTGAAACTTTTGTTTTTTTCTCTTCCCCAAATCTGTCCCTTCTGTCAGCAAGAAAACACTCTGCCTAGGAGCAACTGCCTCTTGCTACGCCTAGGAGCAGCTGCCTCTTGCTACGCCTAGGAGCAGCTGCCTCTTGCTACAGGAGTAGAGCTGTGTGTTCGCGGGGTGGATTTCAGTGAAAAGTGCCACATCTTTGCTAACGCTGTTTGGTTCAAGGAAGGATTTTAGGCATTTTAGTGGTTGACATTGTGATTAATCTCATTAACAACAGCAGCAAAAGAAACAACAGCAACAAAACCCCCAACAGGAAGGCAGGGTGGGCTTCCTAATGCGAGAGGGTTTCCAGTGGGCACGGCTGTGAGAGGGCTGCTCAGACAACAGGCTGCACAGCTCAACAAGTCACGCCACCACTGCTTTCCAGAAGGAAATATGGTGACGCAGGCACATCACTCCCTCCTGCCTGTCCCTGGTCCCTTCCTTGTCTTGCTCGGGATTCACAAGCACTCTTTGCTCACCCAGGCCAGCGGTACACAGGTCTCTCCCCTGGCCTTCCCCAAGGCGGCCTGTGCCTCTGCACATCCGTGTGAGACAGACAGACAACCAGGTGCTGAGCCGAACACAACCATGGGTGTAAATATCTTCTTTCCCAACATTTTGCACACAGAAAATTAAACCAGAAAAAATCACTTCCAAAAGTGCAAACGAAACGAAAATTTGCTGTCTGTGAATAGGGTTCTCTTTTTTCCTTTCTTTTTTCTTTTTTTTGGTTGGAAATTTTTTTCCTGCTATAGTTTAGGGTTTAGTGGTTTAGGTTTGGTTTTTTTTTTTCCCTTTCTTTCTTTTACATAGGGTTCGCTGTGCCTTTACTACCAATAATTGCCACTGTTTGTACCATAGACAAAAACATTCACCTAGCTGGTAGTATCTTAATACATTTCATAGTAGAACATATACAAGAAAGAGGAAAAACATACCAAATGGATCCGAAGTGATCAGTGCTTAAAGTAAATACAAGAGCCAGCACTGGCAAGAATCCACAGTATCGATACGTACAAATGAAGCTGTGATGGTGTTTCCCATGGGGTGGAGTCTGCCTGCATATTAATACAGAATTATACAAAATCTAGCAGGGATATTGCAACAATGAATAGCTAAACTTTCACAATAACTTAAGATCTGTGAGTGAGTCTGCATTGAAGATATTCCACATTTTAAAAAGTGCCATCTCTCTCCCTCTGTGTCTTCCTCCCTCCCAAAGGAGGGGTGATGAATCCACATGATCTGTTATCAGATGAGTTCAACTGTGTAAGGTGATGAATATCTGGCCAGGTCCAGTGTATTCTTTAAAGAGTGGCAAATTATGACTTCAGTAACTATGTCTGTGCAAAATATGCCTCTTTCCTTTTACAGAAACCAGTGTCTGTAACTCATTTAGAAAAGTTCCGACGTGTCCTTATGTCCTCCTCAGAACGAATAAAACACAAACTACTGAATCCCCCAAAACGAGACATCTGATGAGGCAGAGGAAGTTCCGACCTTCCATCTCCGCGTGCAGATGGTTAAAAACCAGGACACCTCCCTAGTCACCCTCCTGGGCTGGAGATCAAACTATTGCTTGGAAATACCAGAAACACTCTAGTAACAAAACTCCAACATTATTAGCAGAATGGTAGCAGTGTTTACCCTCTGGATGCATGTTTTCCTTGCACTCCTCATCACACATGTACAAGATTCATTATTCATGGTACAAAGTCACCATCTGTTGCCTTGACAGTCTTCTTTTAACACGCAGCAAATCCATTAATATCCCAAGTACCTTGGATTGCATTCCTGTATTACACTGCCCTGGGACCTTTGGATCGTTACAGGAGACCCAGCACTCAGGAGGAGAAGCTGCGAGAGAGGACATTGATCTCTGGCAATGATAAAGAAACCCAACGACACCCCACCCCCACCCCCCCAAATAAAATAAAATAAAATAAAATAAAACCCACCCCACAGACAAACAAAAAAACACCAAAAAAAAAATCCGACGATTCTCCTTGAAAATCTGCCCCTGTACAATGTACCCTCTTCTGCATTGTAGCAATAGTCTTAAGTCATAAATTAGATTAGTCTTCCATCAAATAACTTAAAAAAAGAAGGAATTGTAGCAGATCGGTTTTGCCTGGCTTGACGCCAGTTAGCAGCCAGTTCATCTCGAGTCCCAGTCACACTGTTCAGAAACTGAGCTAGGAAATCACATGAATGCTGAAAGAAATAATCTTCACATCGATGCAGGATTTTTCCAGGTTGTGGGGGGCTCAGGGAGAGGGCAGACCTAAGATGGGGCCACGGGTCCTACAAACAGTGAGCAGGATGTAGGTCACGACTTGGAGGTGCACCGCACTCAGGAGAGGCCAGCCGTGGCTTGTATTGCACAGGTAAGAAGGAAGCTCCTCCCGACAGTCTGCCGCCTGCATCAGTGGTCTCTGCACATGGGCAAGTTCACGAAGGTGAACACATTGAATTCTGTCATGATGGAGAAACACAGGAAGATGCCGTAAAGGGAAAGGCACACACACCCTAGCTTCTTGTCCAGTTTCCATTTGTTCATGTGGACGCCAAAAACCTACAATAAACACAGAGTAAGGCACCAGAGCAGGAACATGTCAAACAGAGTGGTAAGTCCCTTTCTGAATCACAGGAGCACAATGACCTCACTGATCCGGGAAGCAATCACAACGCAAGGAGTACACTGAGGAGCACAGCTGCAGTAAATCAGAGTAGCCCCTTCAGCCTCATGGAAGCCACACTGATTTACATCACCTCCAGTCCTGGCCCAAGGGCCTTAAGCTTCTGCAACAACACTTCATTTGAGTCAAATGGCTTCAAAACGCGCCCCTCTGCATCTCAACCTAGAGCCACATGGTCTAAGGCTGTGCTTGGCTCTGACAGTTTGCTCCCATGCAGACCTCTGAAATGAGGGAGCTGTGCTTCACACACAGGAGGACACCCTCCAGCAGCTGGTCTCCAGATTTGGAAGACACCACATGAATCCTCTCCTCTCTACCCAGCCTGTGATGCTGGACGTGGACAGGTCAGGGATTTCACCAGAAACACTCCCATGTCCAGGCACTGCTTGTTCTGATCTCTGTTGATCTCAGAAGGTTCCTACGGAGCCCAAAGCAAACTGTGTGGCATTCAGTCTAACTGTCTCAACAGCAGAGCCATCTTATCATCTATCCAGGGAACTGCTTCAGCTCCAGCATGAGCAGGAACTAATGGTTACTGAGGGATCTCCCGGGCTACTCCCATGAAACATAAGGGAACTGTGAGAACCACCTTGTGATAGCCATCGCTTCTGTCCAAGTGCCAGATCAAGGTCTGGGGAAGTTTACAATAGGAGTGACCATTCCTGTCCCTTAACGACAGACTTTTCAACCACTATTACAGCCCGAGGGGAGAGAGGAACAGGTGAAGAGAATGTCTGTAAAAATCACTCTTGTGGAAATGAAGAACAAAAGACTATATACATACTGTGACAAAAACAGATGCCAGCAGGAGACCAACAGAGTAGATAAGTCCTCTGCTGTTTAACCGAATCTGCAAGAGAAGGATGTTCATAAAACCATGTCACAATTTCCAGCAGCAATATTTCTCTCTGCTGATAATTCTGTAATCCTGAACTGCTGAGCTGATCAATGCTGTCTTGCAACCTGTAACGCTGAGCCCGACTGTTACACCACACATCATTCTGCCTACTCCCTGTGCTAAGGAATAAGGAGCACTTCTAGCTTAGGACCTGGCAGCATTTCAGACCGTTCCACCCCGACACGGCCTCAGTTGCCCCTTACACACCCATGTCGTGACATGTCCTGTTTGGCAGTTAATTCCATGTGAGTCCTGTAGGAACAAGCATGGAAAAGGAATGTTTGCATCCAGTCACCAATTAATGCTTACCGGTGGGGGAAGACAGATGAGGACACACACACAAACACAGCATTCCCTCCCTGCTCTGACTCAGCTCGTTGAAGGAAGCAAGTCAGCCCCTCACCTACCGAACCTCGGCCGCTGAGACCCCTTGCACCCATGCATCACGGCTCACCAGCACAGAGGCAAACCATGGCTCACTTCCTGCAGGGCTGTGAGGAGATGCCCTCACTGAGGCACCCAGGCACATCACTGGCTCTCATGGAGCCATCTCCACAGCACAGCCACAAGCCACAGTCACATCCAGCGTGCAAGTGGAGAACCACGATGCAGGCCCTCAAAGCTGGGGAGCTAGCTATTTGCCACTTTTAGGGGCTCTGGAGTCTAAGCAGAGGCACTCACCCATGTCTTTAAACCCTAAATACATTTTAAAATGTGACTTTATGGGCCATAAACCTGAACTAGAAAGGAAGGCTACAGGGAGTAATGGTACTTCTCCAATCCTGTTCCTCAGCTAGGACTGCACTCCTCAGTCTCCCATTCCTCTCCTGGGGAGCTTCAACACTGTCCCTTGGGGCCTTCTTTTATGACCTCCTGAAACCGTATCACCTGCAGTATGGTAAAGGGAGCAGCCAGGTGGAGTCTCTGAAGGCATTTCTGCAGGGCTGACTGTGTGAGGATGGGACATGTCCCCCTAGGGAAGGTTGGTTCTCCAGGGAAGCAACAGGGCAGTGGGAGGCTCCAGGCCAGATGCCTTGAGTGACCAACTGTACATCCCCAGACCACCTCGTATCAGTTATCAACTTAAGGCCACCACAAGGTAACCCAGCCCCTTCTATTCCTCCCTGCACCTTCTGTGCAATGAAACCCCACCTGAAGTCAAGCTTCACCTGACAGTCACCAAACCTGGTTACTATTTAAAGTAGAAACCAAGTATGTAAGTTTCTTGGCAGGGATCACTCTTGGCAAGAAATTACATGAGTATTTCTCAGAGATGCTTTAGAGAAGAGCATGGTTATTGTTTGTGTAGCAGACTTTGTTTTTGTGTGGTGTGGGTGTATTTTAGTCACACCACTCTGCTCTGGAGGTCAAACAGCAAAGCTAAATGCAGTAAGCTTCCTTAAACAGGCTGGTAGCCAACCCTTAATTGCTTGGTTTGTCTTGCACTCATACACAAGGAAAAGCAGAAACACTGGCCCCTTCCTGTAAATGATCTGCAGACAAGAAACAGTTCCCAAAATTAAAGTTTTTCTCTAACAGCTGGATTTATTTCTTGCTTTTTTCCCCTTTTGTTAAATTGGTTTTAGTCCAATAAACCATTCAAACTGAACTTCTACACTATGGTATTTTTTTCTGAACTGTTGACATGGAAAAGAACGGTACACAGTGCATCACTGGCCACTTCTCAGTGCTCCCATCCTTCCAGTTAGACTACAAAGAAGCCCATTTGCAAGAGAAGTGGGTTCTGCTAATTCAGCGATAAGGAGCACAGCAATTTGATGAAAGCCAGACTGCTAAGGGACCTGTGACACTCTGCATCAGTCAGGAAAAACATGTCACACCCTATTGCTCCCTCACCCAGAGTAACGATGTAGCTTCATTCCCCAAGGACACCTGAGGGGAGAGAGTCTGACCTCCAGAGTCAGGCAGGACTGTGGATCCCAGCATTTTGTAAACCCAAGCCTGCAACAAACACCACCCCCCCCAGGATCCTCTGCAAACCCACGCTGGAGACGAGGTGGGGCCTGCTGCATGAAGGCAGAACTGGAAGGATTTCTCTCTTCTCCTGTACTTGCTGAAGACCAAGCGCGACGGCACACTGTGTGTCTAACACACCACACTAAACCAGAACAGGTCTTGCACAGCTGCTGTACTGGGAACTGTCACAGCACCTGTACTCACAGCATCCCACCGCTCTGCAGAGCTCCGTGCCGCCTCAGATTTGCTGTTCTCTTGAAATACTCTCTTACACAAATGGCAAATTTTCCTTCTTCAAAAATTTTTGCCATCATAAGAAAGGCTACAGCCATGATGACCCTTTGTCCTTACAGGTGTTACAGGATTTAAGACATAACCTATAAGGGTATGTATGTACAGCAGGACCACTGCATTCCTACAGCCACTGTATGTAAAACACAGTGTTCTCACTGGACTGTCCACAGAAATGAAGGACTTGGATTGCCTCAGGGCACCAAGGCGAATTCTGGGGCTGTCTGCACAACTCCAGGTGAAAATCCCACCGTTAATGCCAAGTGCAGGTCATAAGGGGGGGCAGGAGGAAGGGTATTTTTGCAGCGATGGAAGAAGTCTCTAAGGCCACAGCAGCTCTGTCCCCAGTCCTGAGCACACCTCCAAGTCTTGCTGAAACAAGACCTGCTCTGGGGATGAGAGGCAACATCAGGCTCTGACCCAAAAGACCTTTTCTCTGCCCCCTGTCACACAAAGAAGCCAGGACAAGCTCATCTGGGGCCTCTGTGCTCCCTGCACAGACAGACCAGTCACTGCACTGCTGCTGCTCCCGCTCACCTGAACAGTCCATACCTGACAGCCAACCTGGATTTCCATTTCAGTTATTCTCAAATGCAAAGAAAAACCCCTAAACTAACTCTGTGTAACTAAACAACGCATTTAAAGCCACCTTCCCTGCTCTCCCATGTGGGGAGCAGCAGGCTAAGACAGACAGATACTATTGTACAATAAATTCCTGTCTGGATTTCAGTCAGGAATTCTGTCTGGCCATTGCCAGCACCTGTAAAAACTGTCAGTAGGGAATACATCAATCGGAAAAGAATCCCCAGGAAAAGGAAGCAAATGGAGCAGCTGGGATCACTTCAGCATGGAAAACGTCTGAATTCAACCTAAAACGCAGACGCTGCTTCTCAGTTACATCATTAGCCTCCAGAGAGCCAGCAGCCACGTGGAGAGAAGGCCATTCCAAAGGGCCCCATGTCTCAGTTGCTGAGGACAGCGCCTCCAAAGCGAGGTGTTGGGGGCTGCTCTCTGAGGACTCTCTGCAAGGCTCCTCTCTGGGGGTCATTCAGGGGAATGAAAGTCGCAATTAAGGATTATTAGAACATAGACAGCATCTGCTAATTATTTATGACGGGTTTACAAACGTAACAGTAGCACATGCCATGCAGATCCCACAGGGCAAAGCAAACGTGGTGACCCCTTTGCCAGCGCGAGCACTGAGCGTCCCTTGCTGCGGGGCTGCAGGACACTCCAGTTTCACTCCAGGTGAACAGGTCTCAACCTGGGGTTAACTAGCAACACTCCTGGCCTGGGACCCAGCCCAGCTCCCACTGTTGTGCAAAGCAGTCAGCTACTAATTAGCCTAAATAACAAAACCTCCCCTTTATGAAGCTTGGCTATGCCCACAGAATGAAAGGGCCTCTTGGCAAGGGTGAAAGGATGTTTTCCAATGCAGTTTTCATTTTCCAGTGCTTTTTGCTCTAAAAAAATTGGACTGCTTCTTAGGGTCTTCCCCTAATACCTCACTCTACAACAGGACAGCAGGATAAAAGCCCTTCCACGTACACAGCAAAGGGTGGTTTCCTTGGGCAAGCAAATGCTAGCTGTGGAATGCACTTTGTCAGGAAGCTCGTTCGACTGAACTGGATACATACCCCAGCTGGGCTTTCTGGAAGAAAAAATGCAGCTCTCTGGGTTAAAAACCTTGCTGGTGAGCTCAAAACACTGTAAAAGCTGTGCACAATTCCAGATGTGTTCACTGTTGCTCAGGAGTCAATGCCTGCCTGGCACCTCCCTGCCAGGCTGCGGAGCAGGCAGAAGGGGACAGCGACGACAGGCAGAAGGGCTCATGAGAAATCAGGGAAAGAGCTGGGACAGACATGGGTGCAGCCTGTCCTCAAGAGCAGATCTGCCCTGGGACAGCTGGAAGATGGACTCCAGGGCTGGGTGTAATTCCAGATGCACTGGACCTGCAGGACACAGCTCTGGAGTTACTCTGTGTGCACACAGATATCCCAGTTACTTTGGCTTGCTGCTCATGCACAGAGCAGCTCTGCACAGCACGCTCAGGGAGCCCAGCTGTGTGATGCATGGGCGGGAAGCCTGACCTCACGGGGCTTTCACACCTGTGGAGAAGGGCATACATACACCCAGCACCGGGCCCAGGGTCTTGGGGTTATTTAACACAGCCCTGGAGCAAGCTGATTTACTCCAGTAGGAAACCTCCCTCATAGTAGAAATGATTTCTGTTTAAGCCTGTGGCCCTGATACTTCTTGCTGTAAAGGTTTCTTGGAGTGATGCAGTGCTTTGAGATTCTTGCAGACTTCACAGCTCTGATTGAGAAGGGAATGAAAGCTGCCTGTGTTTGTTCAGGTCCAAAATGTAATGGTTGTCTGGTCTCTGAGGGACGTTTTTTGCTAAATATCTTCAGTCCAACAAAGAAAGGTCTCGGATATAGATGAAACTCACTGCTGAGCATTTTGGGGACTACAGCCTGGAAATTTGGGAAGATGTCCGGCAATAGATCTTGCACTGGCAGAAGAAGGGGTTTCCAGTGTCAGATCAGCCAGCAGCACCTTCCCTGACACACAGGTTACATTACAGCCCTCCCCACTTACTACAGGTAAGGGAGGCAGGCTTCAGCCAACAGCCTGCGATGTTTGGGGTACGAGCACACGTTCCCTTCTACCCAGTCTGGCACCCAGCAACTGAATTCTTGCACCAAGAGTAGCCGGAGGACTGCTGCCAGAGCTCTTGGCTAGCCTATGCCTAGCTCTGGAAACAGCTATCTGGAACCCCTCATTCTCACTAACACTGCTACTCCTTGTCTAACACCAAAATGGGGACATACAGTTCAAAGGAGACAGGTTCAGATCTGCTCTGAGTCTGCTGGAGCTCTGCACAGCATCGTGCTAATGGTACAGCAGAGGTTTCAAATCAGAACAAAACAACAGGCGTAACAGCTTCCTCCTGTTTTATCCTACCTGCTCATGCTGCAGTTTCCCTACAGTCCCCTCCTGTTCAGCCCAGGTCTACACTGCAGCCAATGCATTTCACACCTTTCCCATAAGCCTGGAAAGAATACAGGGAT
>VZTU01015793.1:750-16594 GCA_013400835.1 Zapornia atra
TTCGGGGTGTAATTCTGTTCTACAGGCAGAATTTCACTTTCCAAGATAAACGGGGCGTTCTCAAAGTTAGACTGGATCATAAAGCTCCTCTCAAGAACAGAAGGAATCAAATAGAATTTGTTTCCCCATAGCTCTTAGGAAGTTTCCCTTTGTTTCCTAGCACAGTCATATCTTTCCTTCTAGATTCTCATTAAATTATTCCCCAGACAGAGTAGAAAGAGAGTAGTGCCAAAACCCCTATGCACCATTTGCAGCGCTCTCAGTTCCTTAGAAAATTAATTTTATTCTCAAGGGGGAAAAGGAAGAAATGTGAACTAGCAAAAGCCTTTGTACAGATGACGACTGATGTTTTTCTACATAAAAATAAAGGCAAATGGGACAACATTGTCAGGTGAACCTTAAACAACTTAAGTGGCATCTGCAGTTTGTGTTTAATGACTTGAAAGAAAGGGGTGGGCAGGGAATCAGAAAAGGGAAAAAAACACCTTCTGAAAGACCCCCTTTGTAAGCTCTTAGTAATTTAAAACACTTGTACGTTCTTGTGGAAGTTACAGTGAGCACACAAATATACAAGCAGAAAATGAAGATATACCTCTTGTAGCTTTCAAGAAAAAGACTTCTTGAGCTTGAGCCAACATAATAAGACTGAGAGTTCCAACTGTATCTGGAGAGATGTCCACTGTAGGTTCTCGATTCAAGGCTGACAAAACCGTGTCTTTAATGTGTTGGAAAGCCCCACTTGCAAACTAAGTAAAACAAAATGACATACTATCATTCATGTTTTCAAACACATTTTTTCTCTTACAGATACAACACATACAACAACAATTACAATTAAAAAACTAAAACACGTTTACTACATAAATTGCTGAATCTTAAGCCGAAAGTTATTAGTTACCAGCATATCTGGGGGGAAGGGTATGGTGAACTGTATGGAATTAAATCCCTTGAAGCTGGTAAATAAATATGAGTCAAGACCCAGTACTTAGGCAATCCACTTTTGCAATTAAGAGGGGGAAAATGTGCATGTATATTTATGTATGTGTGTGTATGTGTCGCTTTAAAATTGAGACGTACTTATTTCATGTTGTAAGATAAATAATTCCTGAATTCCTAGACATAAGCAGGGACGCTCTGTACCTGGTAGTGCTTGGCTGCAGCTTTCAGTCCTTCATCGTTATCTAGATTCTGTTCTGCTGCAATCTGGCTTGCCAGTGCTCCACAGTTGAACAAAACACAGGTCTTCTCATATCCCAAACTTGCCAGAGCTGCAATCAAGACAGTTACCCATACTGTTAAGAAAATAAACTTCAGTACTCTAGTATTCTACCCATGAGGCCAACACTACTAACATCAGTACTTACAAATAACAACAGCTTAAAGAAAAACAAACAAAACCAAACCAAAAACACCACAACCAAGAAAAGCTTCACAACAATCAGACTGAACTTTTAAATTTGAAGTCATCTTCATTCTGAAGGCTTTACATGGTCTAATTTAGTACTTCCACAAAATGTTTCAACATGAAGCACCACAGAAACTGGCATAAAGCAAAAAAGTGGTAGTATGAAAGTCTACATAACACAAAATAATTTTAAAGTCTAACTAGAGTGCAGGTTTTTGGCTCCCAAAGATGGAGGCACATGCATTACCGAAGGATAATCTGAAATAGAAGCTTCCAGGTATTAATCACTTTGCAATAACTGCCCAATTATGTGCTCTTACTGCATCTTGAATGCAAGATTAACTACTTTTCTCTCATTGAGGCCAAAGATTTTTTGAATGTCCTGTCTTGCTATCAGTTGAAATGCAGGAAATTTTTCACCTCTCAAAGCTCTTGCTTCCGACTGAAAATCCTGACAACTCTGTTATACACGTACTGAAACAGCTAAGGATTTACTTAAAATTTGTGCTCACTAGACAGCAGCGTGGCCTGTTCAGACTCAACTCCTGCAGTACTTCATAGTCCCAGAGGATGGAGCCCACACTTCTAGAAAGAACAGTACCTGAACAGGAACCATTTTGAATCTATTAATTGCTTTCCGAAGGTTATTAGCCACATGCAAGCACTGGAAAAAAAAAAATCTAGAGACTGCAGATATTAGTTCCCTAGTACTGTTAAAAAGTATCTAGGCAGTTCTCTTGGAGAATACAGAAAACTCAACTAGTCAATTTTCAATTTCACAAACCCAGGTACAAGTTCTAAGTTTTCCTTACAACATGAAGGTACTGAAAAGGCACATTTGTTTAACTTCACTACCACCCGGCCTCCTTATACCTCTACATATTTATCTATCGTATCTCCAGAGTTCCTGTTAGCGCTCCCGGACCCGTGTCAAATTTTCAGACAAGCAGCCACAAATCTGACATGCCATTTTTTGCCATTTTGCTTTTGAGTAAAAAGTGATTTGTACAGTCACTGAACTTCAAGATAAGTCATTTATCTAGATCATGTCTCTTCTGTAGCTTATTTTCCAGAATTTTTCTACAGAAGAGTATCTCGTACAACTTGCACATCATTCAAAACACTAAAACACAAGAAAGAAAATATGACTTTAAAGTTTCTGAAGTGCAAAGTTACTTTATATGCAGAGTTACTTTATACTCTGGACTGCATCTCAAGTGTGATTTACTGCAGTGAGAACAGCTGCTTAGCAATATAGATTTTCCTCAGACTCATCTGTTTATAGCTCTACCTATTAACTTAAGCCAACAACAATTTCAGATTACATGCCATGCTGTGAACTAGGTCACTTTTCAAGCAGCCACAGTATGTGTCAGCTACCCCAGTGATAAAGTCAGGACTCAGGGAGAGATGTCATCACAGTGAGAGCCAGAAATCTCAAGTCACTCCCCTGCATTTTGGTCCCATGAAGTCAAAGTAGTTTTACACTGAATTTCCATCTGGAGACAGCGTTGCCTCCTCTTAGAGGTCAACAGAAATTCTGTTCCCTCAGTACCTGAAAACTTTATTTCACATTGAAAAATCCCCACTGCAAATTCCAATCTGAAATAGATACACCTACGGTACAGTTCATTTGGAGAGCAGCAGCTGGGTAATGTGTGATACAGCACTGTAAAGGTATATACTAATTGAATCCTTTTGTTAATTTTTTTCCACTAAGATCTGCTTCAAAGTTTCAAAATAAATTTATTCCACTGCTTGTTAATTGAGTATCACACACATCTCAATTAAGTATTTCTTTGATATTTCACATGGACTGTTGCATAAATCTCTGGCCACCTGCCTCACAGATAATTTAGACAAGTATATAATTAAGCTGCAGACAAGAAACCCTTCTCAAGCTGCTGTAACATGACATTTATCCAAATTCTCAGGGTAATTATCAACAATGACTATTAATTCTTTTTCTCACAATTATTATAAATCTCTGGCACTTCACAAACTATATTTAAGTCACAATTAAATTTTCTGAAGTTTACTAAGAAACAAGTTCAACCATTGAATGGTAGCCCCAACAAAGACAGGACCTACCAAATTCTGAGAAAAAAACCCCAAAACCCACAGTATCTTGAGGAATGTCTCCAGTTATCCAGAAGAACTTAGAACAGTTAGTAAATAAAGCAAGGAAAGGTGTGCACCACCTGCTTACAGAGAGGAACACAGTGTGTTGTTACACATATAGTTCATACATATATTCAGAACATGGAAAACTACAAAGACTTTCAGTAGTTGCTAACAGAGAGACATAAAAACTTGGAAAAAACCTAAGAAGAACACAAGTACTCTAGAGTTTTTTCAGGCTTTGTCTGGAGCTTCGAAACTGCAATGGTCATCCTGTAACAGTAGCCATGATGAACACAGGTATAAATAGAAACACTAAAGAATGATGACACACGACTTAAAACAGCTCCTCACTTAACTCAAAAGGTCTTAGTTTCTCTACTGGCAAGTGTTCCAAATCCATTTAATGATCCTGAACTTGCAGTACAGAATTGTCCCTATATGACTAAAACAAAGCATACACTGCTAGAAACATTTTTTTAATCTCCATGTGTTCAAATTTGTATGAAAATGTTTAAAAAGAAGTGAAAGTGAGTAATTTCAGGGCACAGTCAGATCCTTCTATTCTGACAAAAACGTGGTACCAGACTATGTTACTGAAGCCAGCTACTGTGACTCCCCTTCTAGTGGGCTATCACTCTCAAGCACATTTCATGATGATCTTACTCATTTAGAACTCCAAGAGCTGGATTACCAAAAACCTACTACTGAAGCTTAACATTAACTGGAACTTATCCAGTTCTGGGCTGCCCAGTTCAAGAAAGACAGGGAATGACTAGAGTCCAGCAAAGGGCTACAAAGGTGATTAGGGGATTGAGGCATCTTTCCTATGAGGAAAGGCTGAGAACTGGGCCTGTTTAGCCTGGAGAAGCCCAAGAGGGGATCTTATCAATGCTTATAGATATCTAGAGGGCAGGTGTCAACAGGATTGGGCCAGACCCTTTTCAGTGCTCCCCAGTGACAACAGGCACAAACGGGAACACAGGAAGTTCCATCTGAATTTGAAGAAAGGCTTCTTTACTTTTGAGAATGACAGAGCACTGGAACAGACTGCCCAGAGAGGCTGTGGAATCTCTTTCTCTGGAGGCATTAAAAACCCACCTGGACATGACGCTGGGCAACCTGCTCTAGGTGATCCTGCTTTAGCAGCGTGTTGGACTAGATCTCCAGAGGTCACTTTTGCCCCCTAACATTCTGTGACCCTGTAGTTTTGATTAATGTCAGCTGGGGTTGCTCCCAGAAAAAGTCGAGAGGAGAATACAGCACAACTATTATCAGATGCACATTTATGTGTGCCTCTGGAAAGCTAATATTAAATCTCAATTTTACAGAAATTCTTTGCATAGTGCCCATGTATTCATTACCAATGTTGAAGTGATTAATCTGTTACCAATATAGTTGAACTCAGCTGTAAGGTATGTTGAGAATACTAGAAAGACTATTAGCAATTGTGGGTGTGCATGGCAAGGTTTTGGGGGTGGGAGGGTGGGGCAGGGGAGCACTTCTGCAAGAAGCTTCCTCCAGTTCTGACAGAAGGACAGTCCTGCTGCTGACCAAGGCCAAAACAATCATTGATGGTGGAAGCACCTCTGGCATCACGTACTTAAGGAGGATCAAAAAAACCCCAAACCTGCAAGCAGCTGCTTTTTGCCTCTAGAGAAGGGAGTGAGAAGACGTGAGAAACTGTGCAGACACCAAGGTCAGTGAAGAAGAGGNAGGCACAAACGGGAACACAGGAAGTTCCATCTGAATTTGAAGAAAGGCTTCTTTACTTTTGAGAATGACAGAGCACTGGAACAGACTGCCCAGAGAGGCTGTGGAATCTCTTTCTCTGGAGGCATTAAAAACCCACCTGGACATGACGCTGGGCAACCTGCTCTAGGTGATCCTGCTTTAGCAGCGTGTTGGACTAGATCTCCAGAGGTCACTTTTGCCCCCTAACATTCTGTGACCCTGTAGTTTTGATTAATGTCAGCTGGGGTTGCTCCCAGAAAAAGTCGAGAGGAGAATACAGCACAACTATTATCAGATGCACATTTATGTGTGCCTCTGGAAAGCTAATATTAAATCTCAATTTTACAGAAATTCTTTGCATAGTGCCCATGTATTCATTACCAATGTTGAAGTGATTAATCTGTTACCAATATAGTTGAACTCAGCTGTAAGGTATGTTGAGAATACTAGAAAGACTATTAGCAATTGTGGGTGTGCATGGCAAGGTTTTGGGGGTGGGAGGGTGGGGCAGGGGAGCACTTCTGCAAGAAGCTTCCTCCAGTTCTGACAGAAGGACAGTCCTGCTGCTGACCAAGGCCAAAACAATCATTGATGGTGGAAGCACCTCTGGCATCACGTACTTAAGGAGGATCAAAAAAACCCCAAACCTGCAAGCAGCTGCTTTTTGCCTCTAGAGAAGGGAGTGAGAAGACGTGAGAAACTGTGCAGACACCAAGGTCAGTGAAGAAGAGGAGGGAGGAGGCGCTGCAGGCATCAGAGAGATTCCCCTGCAACCCATGGAGAAGACCATGGTGGAGCAGGTTGTCCCCTGCAGCCCATGGAAGATGATGGGGAGGCAGAGATTCCAGCTGCAGCCCAAGAACCACCCCATGCTGGAGCAGGTGGAGATACCCGAAGGACACTGTGATGCAGTGGGAAGCCCACGCTGGGGCAAGCTCCTGACAGGACCTGCAGCCCACGGATAGAGGCCGGCCCACATCAGAGCAGGTTTGGTGGGGGAACTTGTGACTCCCTGGGGAACCACACTGAAGTAGTCTGTTCCTGAAGGTCTGCACCCCATGGAAGCCACACTGGCGTAGTTGGTGAAGAACTGAAGCCCCATGAAAGGACTTATGTTGGAGAAGTTGGTGGAGAACTGTCTGCCGTGGGTAGGACACTATGCTGAAGCAGGGGGAGTGTGAGGAATCCTCCCCCTAAGGAAGGACGGAGCAGCAGAGACAACTTGCGATGAACTAACTGAAACCACCATTCCCTGTCCAATTGTGCTGCTTGTGGGGGTAAGGAGGGAGAGAAGTCTTTAATAAAGCTAAGCCCAGGAAGAAGGGAGGGGTGGACAGAGGTGCTTTAAGATTTGGTTTCATTTCTCATTATCCTAGTCTCTTTGGATGCGGGGGCTGTGTGTGTAATAAATTACATGCACTTTATCCTGTGTAGAGTCTGTTCACCCATGACGCTGATTGCGGAATGATCTCTCCCTGTCCTTATCTCAACCCATAGGTCTCTCAATATGTATTTTCTCTCCTGTCCAGCTGAGGACAGTGATAGAGCAGCTTTGGTGGGCACCTTGCCTCCAGCCAGGGTCAACCCACCACCACAATTCAGGTATATTAAAATATTCTAAAAAATCAGTAGCATTAATACTTGCACTTTCGGTACAATCACATACCCAGTTTGGCAGATCCTCCAAAAAGTGATCCTTTATCAAAAGCATCTTTCCATGTAAATGTTACACAGACCTGAAAGTTGTGAAAAAGAAAGATCTTTATCTCTAAAATTACATATGAAATCTTCAGAAAACATCCCAAATTCACTTATCTGTCCTTTTATTTTCTAATTGTGTAAAACATTTAAATTACTTGTAACATTAAAACATTATGGAAGTTTCAATAAAACATCAAGACTTATTTAAAAAAAAAATCCTACCTTCTTTCCTACTTGTTAGCTTGCTCAAAGCATTTCAAGCAGACAAAACAGAAATCCTCAATCTTTTAGCTCTGCTCATATTGCAAGTGACAAATTTATTTTCAAAACCAGATATTCCTCTCCCAAGAAGTCAGACAGTCTGGTATAGCCACAGTTAAAGGAAACCACTCAATCAGGCAGTTTCTAGTATTCAAATTTACTAGCATATTTGGAACTGTTTTATAATACCAGAAGTCACTTGTTTTAATGAGTGAATTTAATAGCACTATCAGGAACTGCACTCAGGAAATAGATGGCAGGTAAAAACAGTGTGTTAATCACACAGAATCACAGGGGTTGGAAGGGAACTCAAGAGATCATCAGGTCCTACCCCCCTGCCTAAGCAGGCTCCCTATCTCATATTACATATATTAACACTTTCAGCATATATTTCATAAACAATGCAAATACTTTACAGAATCTACTTTGAAGTTGCACAATTTGATTCCTTATTCAGCTGCTCAAACTAGTTGTATGCAATTGACATCAAACCAGAAAAGATAGCAAAAATCCTCATTTTAAGTGGCTGGGGAGAAGAACTTCAGAAAGAGCACAGTTCTGTTTGATACTGTATTTTCCTCTAGGAGTAACACTACTTCAGGAAGTTCTGGACCCCAGCTGTTTATTGCTGCTTCCACTACTACTTCTCTTTGACATGACAGTTTAAAAATCTGCAGAACTTGTTTTTAAAGTTGTCCACTTTTCCATGTCTCAGGGTTTGCTGAGAACACCATATCAAAGCATATGCACACTAAAAACCCCGTGCAGTTCCTGGATACATGTGAACATAACTATAGGCAAAACTCAAATCAATTTGAGCTGCATTAAAAATATTCCCTTAACCCGTAACCCTGAAATAAATATTTTTCTTTTAATCATAAGATTATCATTTAAATATGCCTTGATTAGGAAATAAACGTAAATTACATCCTATTTGTAAACACATCCAAAGATGACCTACATGTTTGTGCACCAAAATACAGAAGCCTAAATATCTATTCTAGTCTCCATCCGAGGAAGACTTCAACAGGCAGGAGTTAAGCTGATTCTTCCTCTGAAGAAATATAGTAGATAAAAAAACCCAACAACAACCACAACCCTTAAGGAACCCATATCTATATAAAAATTGGTAATTTGTAGATGCAGAGGCAGGAATAAAGTGGCACACTCTTAAGTGGGTTATTCTGTTAGCTGTTGTGAATGAAACATCTGTTCTGCTTCAAAACCCAAAGATTATATTCCATCCATTACTAAACGTTTTCCCATATAAATAATGTTTTTAAAAGGCTTTTTAACATAGTATGAAATAGACTTCTTGGAAAAAGTCTATCAGCACACAACACTCTTTCTGACCTAGACTGAAATGATCACTAGTCAAAGACAAAACATTATTATATCTGTGAAATAAAGGCAATTAGATATATGTTTTAATATAGACCATATAGGAGCACCAACTAGAAAATAAAGAGATTAGGAAAATAAGGCCTAAAGAGTAAATGTCTTGCCCAGGGAAAGTACTCTTCAGTGCATTAGCTACAGGCTTGGAAGTCATACATCATAGACGCCACAGATGAGCTTAAATCTTCTTACCTGATTTTCAGAGAATGGAAATTTTGGTTCAATTGAACACAGCTGATCATAGTATCTACAAGGAAAAAAAGGTAAGAAACAACTATTAGATAAATCAAATTACGAGTTTTGTTTGTTACACTGACATGTAAGGAAAAAAAGTCACAGAACTAAATTGTGAAGCTCATTCATAAGTATGGAGCAGACAGAAATTTTGCCTAACGGGATTTTTTTCAGTAGGGGAACAAGTTCAATCGGAGGCAGTGCTTCACAGATAAAGTGGAAACTCTGTCTCAGGCAGCAGCACAAGAGAAAAATAAGGCTCAAAGAGATTAAATGCCTTTAATTAAACATGAAACTGACCCATTCCACTTCCTGATGGAGGGTGGAATAGAATGTCACACAAAGTATAATGTATAAATTGTATAAATGCAGGAAGACAAAGAGTACATGAAACAGTAAGTCATGCTGCAAAGGTAATTAAGTACAGCATTTAACAGTATTAACAAGCTACATTGCACTCTTGATCTGAGCATGACAACTCACTCCCCTACAATTCCTGACTCATCTGTTTAAACTTTAACCTCTTTGAAACAGGTGCCATTTACCTTGCCCAGTATCAACTGGAGAGCCTTATCCTTGATAAAACTCTCTAGCTGTAAGCTAAGTTTTCATTAGCATATATTGTAGCAGCCAGTGAATTAATACCAAAAGTTTCTCTGTGTCAATATTTTGTCTGCTCACAGTGTTTAGAAAAGAGTACCAGGAAGTTAACATAGCAAGTATAGCATAGTCCCTCACACCACCTTATCCAGGCAACAGCCTGCAATTCAAAGTGTCCTACACCTGCCCTACCTGTTAAACACAACAGGCTGGATGCCGAACAGAAAGCCTTTAAACTGCCAACTGCTGAGAACATGTAACACATGAAGCCTGTTTCCTATACTTTTCATGTAGCACTTGCCATATAGGTGGACACCCAATATTATATTGGTCAAATTCTTTGTAACAATTTATATTCAATATATTAAGCACACTGCAGTAATGAGCTTCACATTCTGTGAAACAGGGTTAACCCTGTTCCTGTATCCTTACATTATTAAATATTAATCACTATTGATCTAGACATGAAGCAGATGTACAAGGCCTATGTTCTGCAGGCAGAAAGTACTGGTTTATGAATCCAAGAAGCATTTTTAGGAATCGTATAAAACCGTTAAAGCTGTGTTAGCATATTTTCTTCAGTGAATTCTACCTGCCAATGTACATAGGTTTAATACATATACTGCAGGTTTCTGACATCAACTGAGCCACTGCAATTTAGAATCATAGACTGGTTTGGGTTGGAAGGGACCTCACAATATCACCTAGCTCCAGCCTCACTATATCACCTAGCCTAGGTGATATATCACCTAGCCTAGGACCTCACAATATCACCTAGCTCCAACCTCACTTAGAGCCTCACAGTCACTAAGAGGTAAGGACACTCTTCACTAGACCAGGTTGCCCAAAGCCCCATCCAGCCTGGCCCCATCCAACCTGGCCTGCCAGGGAGGGGGCAACCACAGCTTCTCTGGGCAGCCTGTGCCAGTGCCTCACCACTCCCTCAGTGACAAGTTTCTTCCTTATTTCTAATCTAAACCTGCTCTCTTGCTGTTTAAAACAATCACCCCTTGTCCTATCACTAAATGCCCTTTTAAACAGACCCAGCAGGGACTGCTTAAGACACAATATACATATTTAAAACACGATGTACTGAGCTGTACGAAAGCTACAATAATCTGTAACAGCAACTCAGCAGGACTTCCAGTAAGAACTGAAAGAAATTGCTCCTAAGGGGGGAAAAAAAGTCTGCAGATGTTTACTGTGACAGCAGTTTAATCAAAATTTTTACTTTTAACAACTTACCAAGTATGTGAAAGGCATATTAAAACCAAAACAATCCCCAAACTTCAATGTAGATTTTAAAGCTAACGTTTCTCACTGTCTACACAGATCCACGAATCTGTATTCTACCTCACCATATTCCAACATTAAGGCTGCTAATACAAGAGCAGCCATTATGAAGTCAGGTTTTAAATATACCTCCGCTGACTTAACTTTATAGACCAAGTATTTTTTTAGAAAGAACTAAAAGTTTTACAATAACCAAGTGTGATAATTTTATATTATGTGATAGCACAGTAACTAATTTCTTCCAACATTTACGAAGCTAGCACGTGAAGTGTATATGTGGCTTTAATAGAATGACCATGTATTTTTTGTAAAATGTTTTCATTTGTCTATTTTCTTCATCTTTCCTTTGACAGTCATACCTTGAAAACACATACCACTTGAAACGAAGCAATACTTAAACATTTTAAAAATGTGTAACTCAAAGTGACCTAACATCCAAAGCTTGATCTATAAAAATCATACACAACAGCATCCCTTTCATTGTTAAAGAAATTCAGCTTTGCATGTTGGTGTTCTCCCATGAGTTTGGTATTATTTATCATACCATTACAGTTTTTCTTTCTGTTTCCTGATCAGTTTCACTGACACAGATTAACACAAGCAGTACAAAAATTAGTCCAGTACTAGCATCAAGGACAACTTCAACTGGAACATTTAAATGTACCTGCCTTCACTGTGTTCGGCTGGCTGCACCACAGTCATTTTCCACACAGCATCACAAAGAAAGCAAGACTTTCCATGCTGCCTTCTCCTGCCTCAATTTAATTTGGTAAGCAAAAGCCACCAATCAAGCTGAGCTGTCTTCCCACATTCCACAACTACCCTGTTCTCATCTGCCTGGATTCAGGAAGCAAAGGTTGCTAACTGGCCTTGTGAAGTCGGGTGCACCAAAACACTGGCTTTTTGCAAACAGACTATTCTTTGTATGTCAACTGAACCACAAAGAGAAAATAAACCAAGGAGGTTTATGTTCCTCCCCAATATGAATGCTGCTGCATTTAACATCAAGGAATACCAACAACACACAGCTTTTTGTCTGGTCGGTTTTAAATAAGTTCAGAACTTACATTACTATTTTCTTTACTATTTTAAGCATGTGGTATCATTTCTTGTTATTACGTAACTCGAAATTCTAGTCAAGATTTAAGAGCTCCTTAAAACTCTGCAGACAAAAAAACCCCAACAAACCATGTAAAATCATTTAGTTTTGTTTAGCAGTAGCTAAACATATATAAAGAGAGTATATAAAATAAATATATATAAATAAAATGGTAAACGAAGATGTTAACCAGAGAACAGCATAAAACCAGCAGTACAAAGACAGAAAATAAACATTGAAAAAATGCCTACAGCTGATGCACAAGTCAGTTAACACGCTGACTGAAGGATGAGGGTAAACATAAACGTGTTATTTGAACCAAAATTTACAGTCATCCCTAACTCTCAAGACACAAAGAACAGAAGTTGCCAGGCAACACAGATGAGATTTGTGCCTTTGGCTGTGCCAGAGCAATGAACTAGGGAAAACCAACCGTGTGAGCATATCAACTGCCTGAGTTCCAACCACTGCAATAAGAGGGAGGGCAGGCTTCGGCAACACAGATCTAGTTCTCAAAGTACAGTAATTCTCCACCACAACAGGCATTAGACATGCCTAAATGCTAGTAAAACAGGAGTTACAGCAGTCAGGTGAGTTGGAAGTTGAGGTTTAAATGAGAATTTAAAATTAAAATATACGTATTGCATCAAGAATCTCAAATACTGCTTGTTCTTCAACAAATCATAAAGGGAAATCTCCTTCAAAAGAACTAAGAGACCAAGATCTGCTCTTCTAGGTAAGAACTGGAGTCTTGAACTCACAGCTGGAAACCAGAACCACAACTTTTAGCCCCTAGAGACTGACCATTCAAAAGAAAACCACACACCCCTCCTTCCCTCCTAACCACACCCCCCCCTTATTCTTTAAAAGAACTGCAAGAGCTGTTAGCAAAATTAAATCAATTAAACTCACACCACCACCCAACCCCTCCAGAAAACGGAAATTAAGTCCAGGCTATCTTTAATAGTAAGAGAGGAAGCAAGGAACTCCTTGAAGCTATAATTATACTCAAAAGAAGAAAAAACAAGAGAAAAAAACCACTAAATGAAATCTGCTATGACAGAATTTAAGGGGAAACATCTGTACTAAGCTCACCTACGTCACCCTTCAGAGCACTCATTCTCAGAAAACAAAGAAAGCTTGGAGGCAGGCTGAGGTCTTTCCCAGTTACACTGTGCCCCTTTTTACTGGGTACCTCAAATCCTTCTCCAAGGGAAGCACTTGTGTTCGGCAAACCACAGCGCATCACTTTCAATGCTTTCCTGGCTAGCGTTTGGCTAGGAAACAGGACTGCAACTGAATTTGTTTCTCTTCCAATTCAGTTCTCTTCCATGAAAGAAAAAATTCTGCAGTCACTACCCAGCAAAAACGAGGATTCTAAAGATTACAAAACCCTGGGCAAATCCAAGATTAATTAGCGGAAGATTAAGCCCTTGTTTCTCAACAGTTAAATGGTCTGCAATGCTCTACTAGGTATTATAGGCTATAAAAAGCCACAAAGAAGAAAATGCATGCAAAGGGTACCCACATTGTAATTAGCACTTCCAATCTTACTTCACTAACAAACTAGTTTTAAACTCCAAATTTAAAGAAAAATCTTGCTGAAGTTGTTATTTAAACATAAGACTGAACACAAATCTTAAGTACCATGAAGAAAATCCTGGAAGTTGGAGAGGGAAGGGAATTTTCAGAGGAAAAACAAAACATTCAGAAGCTTGCACTCTTCCAATCACAAGGCTCAGCTGAATAATTCAAACTTTAGGGTGTGTAGACAGCCTGACTTTTTAAAGTAACTGCACCTTACAGACTATTAACAGAATATATGTCAGAATAGTCCTACAGAATAAGGAAAACCTTCTTTTTCAACAACTGTTAAGGAATATGTGGTCAGGACAAACCACTCAACTTCTTAAAAGAGAAGGGAAAAATACATATCTCATTGTTTATCTAATTTACAGTTAATTCAGAGCTTCATTTTATCTCACTTCTACTGTAAAGAGAAAAATATTCTAAGCTGATACAGTTTAAAACACAGGTGTTTTACAAGAGGAGCTTCTGTGACACAGGGACATCGCTTGTTCACACACAGGATGGCACCAGCGCAGAACCACACACAACACCTCCTGACTACTACCAACAGCACCTGGGCCAGCTGAAGACATCTGCTGATAACTGATCAAGAGCAGGGAGAACAAATCCCTGCATGTGAAATCGACTCTAAAGGAAAACTAGTAATTATTCAATTCCAAGTGGTTTCCCTTCATTATTCGGAGAGAACACCAGAGATGAAATTGCATACTATGGCTTGAAATAATTTAATGACCTAGTAGCACTAGAAGCTACTTGAAGCCCCTTGGCTTTCAAGCAACACTAGTTTAATCCCCTTTTGTGCCAGTCCTGATGTTCACCTGACCTTCAACTGAACTCACTGAAGTTGATCACCTGTCAGAAAGCCACATACACCTTTTGCCTTCCAGAGCTGGCATTAAGAGAAACACCAGAAATGAAGAGAGGGCGTTCTCTTTGTTCTTTTGGCAGTGCAGAGCTGTTAGATAGGGTGAAGTCATATGATGTGGCTGGGCCAAACAGGGATTTCAAAAGCAGGTCATAAAACTGATTGGTACCATCAGAAAAAAAAAAAACCAAAACCAAAACTCTCAATTCCAACATTCAAGGGAAGATAATAACATGCCTTTAAAATTAGCAAGCAGTCTCTCTTTCGGTTCATAGATGCTTATTATTTCCCTGACCTTCAAAAGCCCATACACAGTAGCACCTCCAACAGCATACACAGGAATAGAGCAGGAAACTACAAAGATACTGTAAAACATCATCAGTACAGTCATAGCTTTTATAGCCCAAACACCCAGCGACGGGTTGATAAGCTCAAAAAACATCAGTAAGTCATTTTACAAATCTTGCCTCCTTTTTAGTAAATCGCTTGTTTGTTCTCCATTCCTCATCATTTTTAAAGTTTATAAATAAAGAAATTCTAGTGGACATCAAATGTGTTTCTACTTTCCTTTTGTCCATGGTATTACTAAACTGTCGTGTCTAGAAGTAGAATTTCTCCCTATATTTGAAAACCATCTTTTTTCCTCCTAAAAAAACAAAAACCCAACCCAACCTTGTTACCCCGATGTAACTACTCATATTCTGGAACTGGAAATCTTTGATGCCAGCTTTACAAATAGATGTGTGTATTTAGCATTAACCTAGTGAATTAATCACGGTGATCTCAGTGAGTAGATGAGCTACAAATGGGCTCACAAAGCTTCCAAGGTAGAGAAGCAGAACAGGATTACCACAGTAAGTCAATATGCAACCCATAAATGCTCTGAGAAGATAGGAAGGAGCAAATGCTTGTGTAGACTTGTAAGGGAGCAGTTAGTCCTAAAGCAGGTTGTATGCAGTTTACTGGGCAGAAGACAGAGATTAATCTTTTGCTCATCTGACCTATAGTAATCCCAGTGCAGCAGAGGCACCAGTAAACTTTCTGATAAGAAGCTAAGTGCATTAGGTACAAAATAAGAATATGACTTTGCAAGTACATTAACAAACTGCTAATCATGAAAAAGTGAAGGAAAACGTGGGAGTAAAAACCTAAAATTAAAAGAAAGCTATGAGCTGTAACAGCAAGACATAACGCTGGGGGGGAAAACACTCCTGAGAGGCAAAACAGCTTGTTATCTCTACCTAGATCCAGCCGTGGCTGGCACGTTACGAACCCTGGGAAAGGGAAGTTGGTCGGGACAAGGCCGCCTCGCAGCGCCTCCCCCGCCAGCCCTGCGCTGCCGTCATATGACACCCCGCGACGCACAACACCCGAGCCGCGCGCGGAGTGTGGGGGGGACCCCGGGATGCCGCAAGGCAGCCGAGCGCTGGGGCGCCTGTCCCAGGCACAGGCCCGCGGCGGGCACGCAACCCACAGACCGCCGGAGCCGGCCCGGCAGCCCCGGCCGCTTCCTCCCTCTCGGCGGACGGGCCGCTCCGCCCCG
>VZTU01015793.1:17262-39701 GCA_013400835.1 Zapornia atra
CGGCCGGAGAGGGGAGGAGGGGGGGTGGTAGTGTCCGCCCGGGCTCCGCAGCGGAGCTCCAGGCCTGCTTCCTTAGGGGAGGGAGGCACCGCGCCGCTTAAGTAACTTCCCCCGCCTGTGTCCGTGGGTCGGTGCAGCCGGCGGGAGCCGCGGGTTTTTGCCAAACGGAGCGGAGCCGGCGGCTGCGATGCGGGTGGGTGCTGGGGGAGGGCGGTTTGGGGGCGTTTGGAGGCCCCGGCAGACAGGCAGGCAGCTCGAGTGCTGCCTGTGGAGAAGCGTTCTGTGGCGAAAGACGTGACCGCGGACCTCGGCGGTGGTAAGAGAAATTTGGCTGGCCGCCGGCCTTAGCTGCGACACGCCGGTAAAAGCGGCGGCTCCCGGAAAACAAAGTTGGTGAGACGTCGGGCTTGTAACGCCTTGGCGGGCAGGAGGGGGAGACAACTCTCCCAAAGAATCGATTTTTAAACATAAAATGTAAAAATAAAGCGAAAACATTCTCTGTAGCGAATGTTGAAACGTCTCTGTTGGCAGTGAAAGGCACAGATTCGCACGTTGCCGTAATTGTGGATCTGTCACCTACATCACACTTGCTTTCTGCTGACTCAACCCAGCATAACTCACATAGACAAAACAGACAGTCTTCACGGCTGTCTGGCCTGAAGATGGAAAAGGAACGTTCAGCTGGAAAAGGAATGTTCAGCCCATGTTCTCATTTCCCCCTTTCTTCTGCCACTTTTTCCAGACAGCTAAGCCTTCTCTTACTATGTAAGCCTCAGGGTGATGATACCATAAAAAGGAGTAGTAAAAGTGCTGTTTAAATGATGTAAAAGGGTTTGGTCTCATGTTGTAGCAGACCAGGAGTTCTGCTGTAAAGCCCTTGATCCCTTCCTACTGCAAGCGTATTATATTAGGTAGAGCAATCTTCTGTGTCATCTGATGAACGTCTAAAGTGATGGCATAAGAGGAGAAGGGTAGAGCCTGGGAAATCAGTCTTGACTGCTCCTGTCGCCACTGGGAGGGGCAGCTCCTCCAGTATTAACAGTCCCTGTTAATATCCAGAGATGCTTTGGAAGCAGCCCAGGCACTGCTGTAGGGAAAGAGGCTGATGGAGTTGTCTGCATTGTCTGCAGCTTCCAGTCATCTTCAGTGGGGCCCAAGTGGTTAACCTTCAGAGCCTTGCCAGGTTGCTTCTGTTAGAAACCTTTATTAAAAGTGAATATATATGTTAACTCTTCTGTGGTACACTCTAGTCTCCCTGCACTGAGTAAACACTCATCTCAATTTCTAATAGAAATAAAAGGTAAGTTGACATAATTTTATATTTAAAAATAAGGTATTTTTATCATACAGTGAATACAGAAAGTAAGCTGTCCTGCCTTGTTCCTATCTGGATATGTGAGTTCCTTACTGGTTTGGGTTTTTTTCCCCAGGTTTTATTGCCCACATAATGCTTGTAAGCATTTGGTCTCTTAACCTGAGTCAGCTTTGCACTGACTGCATTTTCCCTTCCCACAGAAAACCTCCACTCTTGCAAGCTAGCTTAGATCCTGATCAGCCATAAGATATACTCAGCCAAGCAGTTGCCTCCCTGTGTTTCCAACATCAAGACCTTATGGAGTATTGTTAGCCTACACATCATAACAAGATACATGACTGTCTATATGTGGAAGGTGGAAGCCATTAATACCTTCCAGCGTAACACTCATAAACATGTAAAGGGTGTGAACAGGGAAGGGCGAAAACTGCAGCTATGAGATCATAGTTCTACTTTGGAGCCATGGTGACCTTTAGATAGCCATTGCTTAACAAATGCAATGACTGATATTTTGCATTCCTAAACTGTCCACCAAGATAGAACAGAAATTTCACCATGTCTTAGAGAAAGTTCACCAGAACTTCAAACATACAGGTGATGTGCTTCTTTTCAATCAGATTTCTTAGTAAATCAGTACTTCTCGGAAGGCTTTGTACTGATTCTTACAATTGCAATACCATAGGCAGTAATGACTTGTCACCTTGTTACCTCTGACTAGTTAAGTACTATTTCCCAATTTAGAGATGAGGAAGCCACATAGTAGTTATCAGTGAAGGGGCATAATCTGCATCTTCTGACTCAGAGTCCTGTGCTTTAAGCAGACCATACTTCCTTCTTCAACAAATAATGATAGTACCTAAAGGAACCACTTTAAAACAGATTTCCCCCAAAATGTTGGAAATAATACAGCATGAACAAGTTAATAGCCATATTTAGGCATTACCAAGGTCACTAATAGATTTTAGTGTTGGCAGATCATTAGAAGTCACCAGTTTCCCTCTTTTTTTTCCTCAACAGCCATTACATATATATAGATCACTGTAGTTCTGCAAAAGCATTTCTAAAAGTTAGATTTGCTTTCAGTGTGCAAACTGGCTTTTGTGCATGCTCCATTTTTACACAGAAAACTAAACTGAACCGGGATGTTCTATTTTATGCTTTCTCTCTGTTCACAAGCTCTGTGCACAGATAGTTCATTGGTGCAAGATTTTATCCTGCATTTGCTGTATTTTATTCTGTAGGTTTTGATCACAATGCTTTATCCACAGTGTAAGGGCTGCCCTGTAGCAATAGCACTAATCGGCAAACAGATGTTATACTCAAATCAAAAACCAGCAAAAGGAAGTGATAAGTGACCTAATAATTAATTTCATTAAATCTGATGGCCTTTTGCCTAAAGCTTCATTTATTCACTCTGATCCTATCCTATTTTGATACTTCTAACATAATCTTTTGTTGGCATATGGCAAGACCAAATTGTTTATCACCGTTGTCTTTTGACCGTGAGTTTCAGGAGTGATTATTATCAGTTGCCTAAATGAGAGAATGTGGAAAACAAATTGTATGTCAGAAGCAGCTCTGCTTGGGTCTGAATAACCCATCTAGTCCCACTGCCCATGTAGAAGAAAATGTGAGAGTCTTATGACCTGTGAATGAAATTTCTCCCTAACAGTCCATAATCAAAAGCACGAGAAAGGATTCCTACAATTTTTGACACTCCTTTTACCTTTTTTTTTTTTTTCAAAATTTAGAGGAGGAACTATTAGTCCTGTTTTCTTCAATTTGTATTTATTAGAGTCTTCTACTTCTCATAGGTGAGGAGGGACCTGGACCAGAAGATACACTGATAGCAAATGCAGCTGAGGAGGAGCTGTGCCTATCATTGTGCTTGTAGAGCCGCGTTCACAAGAATACTCGATATACCATCCTCCCGCTGTTCCAGTGCTAAATCAGAAAAGCACATCTTCAGTCTAAATGCCAGGTGTGATACAGGTCAGGATAAAGGAATGAGAGGCTGGAGAAGTGGGGAAAAAGGTCTAAATCAGTACTGTCTGTACACTTAAGGTAGACACTTGCGTATAATGGTAATTATAATAAAGCTGCCTTTCAACCACAAGCTAAATAAGGGTAGTGACTAAGCCTGATTTTTGCTTGAGAGAGTGATGGCAGAAGGTTCTGGAATAAGAAGGGCATTACATGCATAGTTAGTGGCATGAAAAGAACCTTTTAAATTAAATAAATGGCAAGCAAGAGGAGGAGTGGGGATCAGAGAAGGCTAAAGAGAAGATGGAGGTGATGTAATACGAACTTAGATGACATATGAAAGAGAGTTTATGCAAGGCCTGGAAGCTGCTGACCTAGGTAAATATTTTTACCTGCTGCATTGTAGATGGACAAGAGCAGAGCAAACAGGGAATCCAACCAGCATTAGTGCATTATTTTCCAGAAATGGTTACAAGAGCATTAGCTGTTAGGCCAATTACAGTGCAGCTGCAACATTTAACTTGAGTCTCAGCGGGCTTCAGAAATGTGCCATATTACTGATGGCATAATGATAGTTAGTGCCTGTGCTTGTTACTCAAATATACCATGTAAACAGGAAGAAACAGCTCCTCACTCTCCCACGTCATGGTTTGTATGAAGTTATGAAGTGGGTCTTCATAATAACACCAAAAGCATTGCTAAAGTTTTTCATATATCCTGTTAAAAATCTTTGGTAAAATTATGTCCCACTCAGAAGGATATATAAGACTTTTTTCCTATCTTAGTGTTTTTACTGCCTATGCTACTCATAGAAAATCTACAAAGCACAATGGCTTGTAGAAGCAGCAACTTCTACTTCAGTAAGAAACATCTGAGACACTGTTAAAACATCTTTCCCAAAAGCTGAAGGTCAAGGTTGGTGCAAGATGTACAAGCACAAACATACAAAAAGCTTCTTCATAATGCATTGAATAACTTCTTACTATTTAACGATTATCACCATAGTCCTATATACCGTATATTAGGGTACAGCCATGTTCTGTCTGCAAGATACATGCTCTCTGCTTAAAAAAGAAAGTCAGTGTTTACACAAGTAATTATACTGATAAAAGGCACTGCATAAACGTGTGGTTCTATAGATATACAAGTCAGACAACCCTCAAAATGGGCACTTTACTCTTAATGAGAGCATGAGGATATAAATTTGCACCCTGTTTCCTGTCTTATTGGTTATGGGGCTACTATGCATAAGAAGAGGTGGATGTAGTAGAGAATGTCATCATTTGATCCTGGGCAGATTGCATAGATGCTTAATCCAACCTTGTATATAAATTTCTGAAGAATCTGGAGTCGTACATGGGTATGTGACTTGGGTCTTTGCATGATAACTGTGTAAGTGACATGTTTTGGTGGAATGTTTTGGTGTGCAGCTTGAAACAAATTCAGATCCTTCCTCTGAAAGTTTATTGAAAAAAGGAGAAAGATCTACCTTGGTTCAGTGCTGAACTATTGATGTTACTTAGAAAGCCATTAATTCTACTTAATTCATCATATATAAGCTATGATGTTTTAAGTAATTTTTCCTCTTAGGAATGAAGAACAAAGTACCTCTCGTATTGCATTGAAAGCAGATGCAAACATCTGCTTTTTGTAATAATGAACTAAATTTTGCCTTACCCTGCAATTACTCTTGCTATGAACATTTCCTTGAACTGTCATAGGATTTCCGAAGCCCCAAGAGGAGATGGGTAGCTTTCTATTGTTATCACATCTTTAATTAAAAGTTAAAAGAAGAAATTATTAATGACCTTGAAGCACTTGTTCTTGCAATGTATCTTTCCCCTAATGATGCTGTGTTTTTACTGCTTCTAATTTTAAAATAGTAAACTGGTGAGAATTACGTATGTGATTCTGTATTCATTCCAGAAGAGTAATGAGTCTTAGCTTTTACAAATTGTTCTTACAAGCTTGTCTAATTAAGGTACCCCTTAAGATTTGAAAGTGAGAAAGTTTTCACTTCTGTATTACTAAATAATGTAAATTAATCTATAGTAGAAAGTAACAAAATAGATGAAGGATAACTGGGTAACTTTGAAACTCTTAATTATTGCAATATGGGATATACCTAAAGCCAAAGCTTGATTTTATTGACTTTAAAACATTGCTTGCTTTAGTTAAAGCATTTCATAAGGGATTTTGTCCATATGTGTCATCAATTCAATCCAAATATTTTTGTGCACCAAAGGACAGAGTCGCCTTCAAAGAAGCAGAAATTAACATTTGTCTTTTGCTGACATTTTACAATATGTAATTAAATTTTATGTTGGTTTTGCCTAAAAAAAAAGAAAAATACAGCTGGAAGAAAAATACCTTTTCCTATTTGTTACATTGCAATTACAAAGTTTGTCTAGTAAACTCCATATATAATTTGAAAACCACTAGGTTTATTATATTGAAGATATAAATTGAACCTGGTTAATTGAGAAAGATCCTTTATAAGTCATCGACTTGAAATTTTTATTTTAATGATATTTTCAATTCGTAGTATTTCTTATACCAAAAGTATTTTATAACTCTGTTTTTGCCAAGTGAGAGGTTTATACCGCTAAAAAGATCCTCTCTATTGACAGTGAAGTGTTTTATTGTCAGCATTTTAGGTGGAGAATAGCCTGTAGTAAGTAACATCTGTCCTTTGGCTGGGGGCACGCGCTGCTGCTCGTGTGACCATAGCAGTGGCTGCCCAAATGTGCAGTGCAGCTCTTGTTTCGAGGTTGTTTGCCACCTACTCACTCGTTCACATAAACAGTGAGACACTGTGCTCTGCCTGCTTGGTAAAGTGACGTTGAGGGGTCTTGAAGCTGGGTGAATCAGGAGCCAGACATACTTTTGAGCATGCTCGTATGGGCTGATACTCCGTATCCCCACCTGTCCGTACTGCCGTGCAGATGAAATCTATTACGTAGAAAGTCTGGGGGAAGATACTGCCATTACGTGCTGGACAGAGCACAAGAATGCTGCTGCAGCAGTATAGGAAGACAACAGCAATGCCCAAAGCCTAATTTTAGGTCCAAGGGGGATGACAGGCATGGAAGGAGGAAAGCAAGAACCTGATTTAAAAGCTGCAAATTCAAGGTTTCTCCTTCTGATGTGGGGATTGAATGAATCCTTCCCGAGGAATACAGTCCAGGTCCTCATTCTGTGGGAAAAACCCATTCTGGTGCATGACAGTCTGAGATTAAACAAAAAAAAAATAAATTGAAAGATCAAGCAAAAGGCAGAAGACCCTGAGATCAGGGTTGTTCCGTGGTCCATCCAGAGAGGGGTTTATGACTTTTCCCAGATCAAAGTATCTCCTTAACACAGGCACTGAGAGGCTTACAGGAAGCCGCTTCTAATAACAATACAGGGAATCCACTTAGGAAAGTAATGAAGTTCCTTATGTCCTGCTGTTAAACTTGTCCATAATACGAAGTTTTTATCTTGCACGCTCCAAACATAATGAATCAGAACAAAGTTGCTCTGTTACATAATGTAACAAACACCAGTGCAGGCAGCTCTTTTGCAAAGTTTGGTCTGACCACAAAAATTTGGGGATAAAGAAATGGCGACAGGATTTGCCGACAACACTGCCAGAGGATTCCTCCTAAGAATGCTTGCTCTGCAATGTTCAAAGGAGAAATGATAGACAAACTTGCACTGGCGCAGTCTGCAAAAAATGAGATGCAGAAAATGTGGTTTAATCTTCTATTTCATCATTCCCCTGGCTGTATATGAATGTATGTGGTGCAAGCAGGCAACAAAATCCAGCGCTAGCAGTGTGCTTTGACACAAAAGAGGGAAGGAGAGGATGATTTGATCAAGGACATTTTAACAGGACTTGCCTTTTTCCAATTTTTAATTTAAGTTTTCCCATCAAAGGAGACCACTGTGCCTCAAGTTGCTTGTAATTGTGGTAGGACATCCATAGGACATCCCAGAGTCTGACTCAGACATTAAAGGGGAGAGTTTGAGAGACACAGGATGAGCAAGTTCGTATTATGAGACTGCATTTTAGTTGGCTTGTTTGTGAAAGTTGTATGAATTAGGGCAGATATCAGCTCACTGTTTGTCATACATGATTCATCCTGGCGTGAAGTATCCGGACACGGCTTGACTAATGCCAGTACCTAAAATGCTACTGTAAGGAATTTAGCATGCAGAAATCGTTCTGCAAGCTCAGGAGATTATCCCTAATACTTACCTAATGAATTCTGAGGTTGCTCTGCCTGACGTTCCCTCTGAAGTTCCAGGAAGTCCTTACTGTCACATACACAAGACTGAAGTTTTTGTAATGAGTCACTTCTAGGGCAGAAAAGAATACATTTTCTTAACTGATATTTTCTTTTGTGGTATCAGACATCCAACTGATTTGTATATGCAACATTTCATCCATTCACACTGACAGGTATAAACTGTAAGTTCGCATTCCTTTCAAACTAGTACTCCTAACAACACCGTTTCCTCTCCTTTCAGATAGAGATGTTGACATACACAAGTAAGGTATTTCAAAGAACATGAGAAAGTTTATTCCTGCTTCAATTATTATATTTAAATGAATGCTCAATTACTACCCATTCTCCATGCATGCATTGACAGGCTTATCAGCAGTCACTTTTACAGTTGGGACACTACTTACAAACTACTTAGCTAGGAGTTTGAAGACAACTAGGCATAACTGACATTAAATTGTCCTTGGAATCACATTAGGACAGTAAATGAATTTCACAAAGTAAAACAGAAAACCACTTCTTTACCAATAGAATCCTGTAACTCTGCTAACACCAGATGTGCATGTGTCAGTTCACTTTCAGGCTCGTGTTCTCGTGTATCCTTTCTGTACCCCTCTATCTACATTTGTTTCTAGCATCTGTTTCCTCCATTTTTCACGGGGTTCAAACAATATGCTTCAGACTGGTTAGCTACATGTGAGTCATCATAGCAGGTCAATTCATTTTCCCATGGCATGTTTTGTTCCACCCCATGACTACCATTTTTTCCATTTTAATCTTACCAGTATTACCTGCTCGGCATGGCAGTTTATCAGTGACTAATGAGGTACCTATTTTCAGGGATGAAGCAGCTAAATTATTTTTTCTTTACTGTGTAGATGATTTAATATGGCTTTTCATTCAATGCACATAGTGTTTATATGCTAATTATTTAAATGTTCTGGTTTATTGGCCAGAAATCTATACAGTGACTCAGCTGTAACCAACTCTATTTGTATAAAACTCACATAAGGTCCAAATACATGCACCTGAAAAAAACAGTTCAGTGACAGATGGGAAATTTTATTCGTGATGACTTATTTGTGAAGAGCAAATATAAAAGTTAAAGATGAAAACTTAAGGTTGTGTCAGCATGCTCATCAGTGACAGACAAAAAGTTTGCCCCAACTCATTTTCCTTCTTGTTTTCAAATACATTCAAATGGAATAATAAATTGTGTTCGAGAATGGCATATTAGCCAGATTATACCTAGGGAAACCGAAGAATTAAGAATGGTGATTCTTTAGGAGGCTGAAAAAGGTTTGCTGTAAGGAATGGATGGTGATGACTCAGAATACTTGTGAAAAAGCATCAAGTTCAGGGTGCCCTGTTTAAGTCGAGCGCAAAATTTTTAGGGCTTTTCATAGGGAGTGCGGCTTTATTTGCCATAATAACCTAGTAAATAACTATAGCTGCATGCAAGGATTTTGCAGAGATGTAGGTACACTGTGTAGATCTTAATTAAGTTAGACAATAATTGCAGTAATTGTATATTTATGGACCTATCTTAAATATAGCAGAGAAGTTATCTGTCAGAAGAACTCTCAGGCCAGGCCCAAGAGAAGAACAAGGGATTTCCATTTTAGTAGCCTTCATTAACATATTGCAGCCATTAGCAGTCACTCTCTCTCCCCTTTTACTTCTCTTCACATTCCCAAATATTCCTATACCAGAAGAGGTCTTCCCAAAAAGTGAAGAAATTATTAGACTGGTAGAATTTGCTACAGATCTTTCCGTGTGCGAGCCAGCATGAGAGCAGTGTGAGGTGCGGCCAAGATGTTTAGTACTTGTCATGCATCGTGCTGAAAAGTCCTATGAGAAACATAGCAATTAAGGTACAAGTTAGGGCAACTCTCAGGGGAGCTGGATTTTTTCCAGGGACCAAACTGGCCCTGTGGAATCTTCAGAACAGAGATAAATATGTATTCTTTGCATTTGCTTTCTGCTCTGTACTGTGCCTGAAAGGAACGAAGCTGTCTGACGCTGTCTGGTGTCGGCAGTATTACTGTGCTGCAGAGGAAGACAGCGACTGCATGAATTACTGTGCAAGCAAATGAAAGAAAGTGCTGTCTGAAACAACATACAGTTGTGAAGAGGCAGGAGATGAAGACATGAAGAGATGTAGAACATGGCTACTTATCTAACGTGCAGAGACTCCTGATGTAGCCCCAGCAGAAGTACTTCTCAAGGCAGAAGCATCTAGAAGCACTGCCCCGTGCCAATTAGCTCTGTGTTACAGTGCGGAGGTAGCTGTCACCCCATACTGTACAACCTGTGCCATTGTTACTATCGAGGAACAAAACACACTTCTTTCCTTCTGTCTTACAAATTCACTTATGGAAGGGAATGAAAAAGCTTTTAAAATGATTACTGTGGAAATCACAGTCCTACCCTTACACTCAGCACTGCATAAATAAATAGGGAATACCGACAGAAGTGGTCAGGAGCTCCTTTTTTCTAGCCACAAGATAAAGCTAAAGGTACTGATGTTCATGCCATGCTTTTGGCTTATTCCCTGAGAGGAGTAGTGCTTCTTGTGAAACTGCTACCAACTACACACGCCACGCCGACAAAACCCATCTCTCAGCACCAAAATACTACACTGTACAAAGCCAGCATGTATTCATCTAATATCAGATTTTCTCTGTGTTCCAGGATTAGCCTCTCTATAACTACTGACACCTGAAATAAAACACAGTGACCAGAACGCATTTGAAATTAAGTCAGATCTTATTGTATAATAGACTTTTATCAGAGTGGGAAAAAATCAGGGCTCATAAAACCAACTGCTAGTTAGTGGTTATGGAAAGAAAGTCAATTTGCAATTAAAGTGTAACGGCGGTACGTTAAATAGGAGTCAGTTATGGCAGCTAAACTTAATTAAAGCTGGAAATATTTAAAATATCAGTAAGAGTTTTATACTGAAACCACATGATGAGTTTTGACTTGATTGCTCTCAGAAGGCCCCTGCTGTACAGCCCTTCAGGCAAAACACCTGCTGAGGTCTATATGCTTATGAAGAGAGACTACAGACTTATTTTAAAGCTGATAAGACTGTCTGGACTCAAGCAATGATTCCATAGCCATTGGCCCAGTGAGATAGAGTTTGCATTATTGTTTAATGGGGTGTGCCTCTTCGATGAAAAATATTGTTTGGATGCGTTTACATGGACTGCTGGACATAATTATGGCTTGGGAAAACTCTCTGTGGTAATTGTGTTCTTGGATTTTCATGTAATGATCATGTCTTGGCATGGAAGGTCGGGCGTACACTTGGAGCTGTGGTTTGCAATAGAGGTTCTGAGATCTCAGCTGTATCACCTTATTAGAGGGGACACTGCCTGAGGCCAGAAACCCTGACTGTCCACTGTCAATTATTTAGGCACACTCTGAGGCACTGGCAGAGTAACCTAGCTAAGCTAGCAGAGGATCCTCCTCACGTGATATGTTCTGTGAGGAGGTTCTGGGCCGATCCACTCTCGGCCACTATTGCTGGGACAGCATATGCCCTACAGGGCCACAGCGCAGCCTGCATCACTTGCCTTCACCTGTTATGTCCTCCGTCAAATATTCTGCAGCACAGGTGGGATGTCCAGCCGCCTTGTTGGCTAGGCTGACTACACCCTCATGCCAACATGGCACGAGAGACCCACCACGTCCCAGCTCCAGAAGGGCTGAGCTCTTGGTGACTGTTGGAGCCAGAGTCTGCCGTGCACCTACAGCGACAAGCAAAGTGCAGTGTTGGTAGCTGACAAGCATAGCCTCAGCAGCTGTACCTCTGTTTTCACTTTGGCTTTCACCTGTAGCTGCAGACCTTCCTCGAGCAATGCCAGCTGGACCCCACTGGCCAGCAAGACGCTCCAGAGCTGACTGTGAGAGAGTCCATTTGGCTTCAAGTTATGTTACTAAGGACAACAAAAGGATATTGTCTTGAATAATACTCTTTGAATAAAATTCCTGTCCTGGCCAGGAATATGGTCACATAAGCACACAAATACCACCCTTCCTGAATGGTGCCTTGGAGGCAGCTTTTGGCTTGCAGAGACCCACATCTTTAAACTTAAGGTTGCACAAATACACACACAAAAACGCTCTCAAAGACAGAAGGTTTGATTTCTTTTTTCTGATCTGACTATCAGAAAAAAGTATCCCTATGTATGGACATCCCTGTAATAGACTGGAAGCAGCCTGCAGTGTGAACAGGGATAGAGTAACCTCAAATGCAGCGTAGACATAGCCAGCGTATCTGCTTCATTCTCCAGGCTCAAGTAGCATTTCTTGAAGCAGCATCAAGATATCGATTACATTGCCTCGAAGCGAGAAAACGTTGCCAGTCTCATCTGTCCCAGTGAAGCCCAGAGAGCACAGTCCTTGTGGAACTTCCAGGATTCCTGGGAAAAGAAAGTAGTGCTACAAAGTGCCAGGAGTGTCACAACTACTCTAAAAGTCTTCTCAGCAAAATCTGATTGATTCATTCATTGATTGATTGATTCAAGTGTTTGTTCGAAGAAATAAAATTGATGATTGGGAAGCACTTTCCTGTCATCATACATACTTCAGGAAAATGAGATTGGGACATTCTTATCCTCTGTTGAAGTATGTCTCAATTATTTTTTCCAAAAATACATAGAACTGGATGCTAGTTTTGAAAATGTCATCATGTCCCAGGATTGCTTTCATAAATGTGAGGAACTGTAGCCATTGCCAAGACATGCTTCGTTCCTATTTTTGGGCATACTTCGGAAGTTCTCACTTAAGCAACACTCAAGGGAAGTTGTGCTTAGGTAAGGACTGACACTAAGCCTCATCATAACAGGATTTTCTGGATTTCTGAATCTCAGCCCAAGTCTACAGCTCAAGTTTTGAAACTAGTCCTTAGACTCCTAATGGTTCACAGCATAACCGCAGAGATGAGTACAAGTGAACTGTGGGTGGAAAATCAAACTCTGGTGTTGAAATTTTAGATGTTGTCATTCAGGTCCATCTCAAACGTAAATCTGCAGTTCAGGTGGACTGGTTCTACTGCTCTTACTCCTTCTTTACCACATAGCTTTGTGACAGGAGTGGGGTACAAGTTCTCCTACATTCAGTACCAGATGTTTAAAGCATTTAAGCCAAGGTAACCCTGCCATTCTCGTACACATACAAAGCATGTGCTTTTACACTTCAGAAAATGAGAGAATATATATTGGGGTGAGAGACCAGTTTATTTTAATTGTGACCAACAAATCAGAGACCACAAATACACCATTAAATCCACAGCGTGAGGACCTTAGGTGCAGTCCCCCCTGGGGGAGGTCTGCCTGCCTGCTGCCGGAGGGCAGCACTGATGTGGTGTAGCTGTGCAATCTTGGATCAGATGGCTCTGAAAAGCTGGTGGGTGAGGAAGAGCTGTGGGAAGCCTTGCTGGAGGCCTCCCCACTTCACCTGGGAGATGCATTTAAGCTGCAGCCCTGGCCTTGGGCCACTGCCTGAGGTACATCGGTGCTGTGCAATGCCCCAAGCTGTGTACCTCACTGAGTCAGATGGCTGACTTGACCTGGGACCCGTCTGGCACTGCCAGGGGACCGCTCTGCTGGAGCACAGCATGGCTTTGCCTCTGAGGCCCCTTGCCTAGCTGTTGCAGGGCTTTGTGTCTGTCGTCACTTTGAGCACTGACATGCTTGCTCACATATGCACTGAGAGTACGTTCTGGAAAGTCCATAGCATGGGATATGTCTTTATGCAGAAATACCTGTATGCAGGAATTTTTATTTCATTAAGAAGTTGTTTCTGAATAGGCTGCTTATTGCCTTTAGATGCTGGCACTGAAGACAGGAATGTTTCTGCTATGAGTCATATGATATTAAAAAAAATTCATAATCGAGGCATCACAGACACCACAGTTACTCAGTTAAAAGAAGATTAAAAGGAGTCCACTCCCATGGCCCACAAATATTGCTTGGCATTTCATATTAAAAAGTTATCTTATAGCACTGTCTGTATAATAACATACTCTCCTTGATTTGTCTATGGTGAAATAGTCCCCCAGACCTGCAGTGTGGGTAAGTGAGTTCTCTCAGTGGAAAGATAGAGGCTCTAAAAGGGGAACAAAACCCCTATTCATTATTTCACTCATAAGAAATTTTGTCTGTTCAAAGTGCCCGTGTAACAAATCTGTAGTCACTTCTCTAACCATTTCTGTTCTAGAGCATAGAAATGGTGAAGTACCTACATTTTTATTAAAATACTTAATAATAATGAATAATAATAAATAATAATGAATTTTAATACTTAAAATTAGCACCTAAATGTTTTATGAAACTCTTAATTGCAACCTTATGGATTCGGGTAAATAGATGTAAAATTCTTTTTTTTTTTGTATATGTCAAAAGGCATCTGCAAACATCAGATAAATTCCTGGCTATAGAATTTGATGGGAAGTAAACAGAAAATTTACTTTTCAATAAATTGAAATGTTCAATAAATGCCAAAGAAAAATTAGAATTTGTTCAGAATAATTATTTGAAAGGGGTTGAGTTTTTTACTGAAATGTGTGCATGTAAGATTATATAACAATGTATAATTTAAGTTCTGACAATTATATGACATTGTAAGTATAAGAAATTTTTACACTATGCTGGTGCGGCCTCACCTCAAGTGCTGTGTGCCGTTTTGGGTGCCACAGTACAAGAGGGACACAAAACTATTGGAGAGTGGCCAGAGGAGAGCAGTGAGGATGGTGAGGGGTCTGGAGGGGAAGTCTTACGAGGAGAGGCCGAAGTGCGTTGATTTGTTCAGCCTGAAGAAAAAGAGTCTGAGAGGAGATCTCACTGTGGACCATGGCTTCCTGATGAGGGGGAGCGAAGGGGCAGGTGCCCATCTCCTCTCTTTGGTGACCAGTGATAGAACCCGAGGGAACGGCATGAAGCTGCGACAGGGTCGGATGTTAGGAAGAGGCTCGTTACTGAGAGGGTGGTCGGCACTTGAACAGGCTCCCCAGGGAAGGGGTCACAGCACCCAGCTTGACTCAGTTCAAAAAGCGTCTGGACAATGTGCTCAGTCACACGCTCTGACTTGTCTGGCTCTGTGTGGAGCCAGGGGTTGGACTCGATGGTCCTTATGGGTCCCTTCCAACTCAGGATATTCTGTGATTCCACATACTCGTTTACAGAAATTCCCCTAAAATACCTGCTGACACTTACACCCATACTAAATTACCACTTTTCTATATGCAAAGGGCAGACAGCCAAGGGGAAAAAAAAAGTGATCTGTAACAAGTGCTAGCTTGGCGTGTCTTGTTCTGTACAGCATTATCAGCCATAGATACGATAAGTAAAGTTTCGAGGACATGCCTTTGGGTGGGAATACTTGCGAAGATCTTCCAGGAGAGGTTACCACGAGAGGGAGCTCTTAAGCAGCCAGAAAAGTTTGGGTTGGGGTTTTTTTTTGGGGGGGGGGGGGAGGGGTTCAACATACAGAGGAAAAATACGTCAAAATCAGGCAACAGACAGAAAAATCAGCCAGTTTAAAATAATCCCCAAAATGGGGACGGGAAAAAAAGGAGCACTTTAAACAATGTGTATGTAACTTTATGTCTACATTAAACTGTATGTGTGTAAGGAAAACTTACTCTCTTTGAGGGAGAACCCTGCAGCTTTTCCTTGCCTGGGAAAACCTTTCTTGATCAATGCTGGTAATGCAGGAGTTACTCAAGTAAGTGCTGGATCGGGTCCTATTTATAGCAGGGTTTGCATTACAGAAAAAAAAAGCAAACAAACCAGAGACCAACACACCAGGTCACACGTGCTCTTCCCTTTCCCTTCCAGTTCCCAGGCAGTGAGAAAGGGGTTGCTTTGTGTAAACGTGGGCAGAGCCTGCCACTGCACTAAGTACGGTTACTAGTGGTAGTTACTAGGGTGAATATCAACACGCTGCCTGGTGTGGAAAGTCATTTCCATATAATGAGAAGGATCCCGTCCCCTGTGGTTGTTCACATTCTTCAGCACATTTTCTCACTGTTTTCCAAGCTTCCTACCAGATAGCAAAAATGCCATGACTTGTTTTGCAACAACAGAGATTTTTTTTTTTGCAAGGCCAAGGCCAAAATACACCCAAGTTACACGTCCCTTGATACCGCTGTGCAAGTACACTGTGTGCTCCCTAGTTTTTACTTCTCAGGTCAGGCCAATGAAGTCTTTTGGATGCTCTTCTAGTTCTTCTGTATGGCTCTTACAAACAGTAGCATGACAACAAAGAAATAATTGCATCTAGATTGACAAAGTTTTTTTTTTTTTAGGGCTGGAGCACCTGCTCTACAAAGAAAGGCTGAGGGAGCTGGGCTTGTTCAGCCTGGAGAAGAGAAGGCTGTGGGGGGACCTCATTGCAGCCTGCCAGTACCTGAAGGGAGCATACAAACAGGAGGGAAATCAACTTTTTAAAAGAGCAGATAATGGCAGGACAAGGGGGAATGGATTAAAACTAAAGGAAGGAAGGTTTAGATGAGATATTAGGGGGAAGTTTTTTACAGAAAGAGTGGTGAGGTGCTGGAACAGGCTGCCCAGAGACATAGTGGATGCCTCGTCCCTGGAAGTTTTCAAGGCCAGATTGGATGGGGCCCTGGGTAACCTTGTGTAGATCCAGGCCTGGAGGTTGGTGGCCCTGCCTGTGGCAGGGGGGGTGGAGCTCTATGATCCTTGGGGTCCCTTCCAACCCAGACCATTCTATGATTCTATGATTCTATGACTGTTGTTGAGCTATTGCATCCTGAATTTTCCCAGCGTGACACAAAATCATTGCACAACAGTTTTACATGGAACACTTGCATGTCATCTCCCACCAGAGAAATTTCAAGACAGAAAAACATAATTGCTCAAGGGCTAACAAACTAAAACAAAGGCAATAATTCGCTTGACAAGCCACAGTTAAATACCTCTACCAACAGAAACAATCATCTCTGCCACCCCACAAAAATGACATAAAGGACACTGAGCTATGTAGCAGTGCTTTGAGGAATCACAGAATCGTAGGGGTTGGAAGGGACCTCCAGAGATCATCGGGCCCAACCCCCCCCGCCAAAGCAGGTTCCCTAGGACAGGTCACACAGACAGGCATCCAGACGGGTGTTGAATATCTCCAGAGAAGAAGACTCCACAACCCCCCTGGGCAGCCTGTCCCAGGGGTCTGTCACCCTCATTGTGAAAAAGTTCTTCCACATATTGGTGCCCAAATTCCTGTGTTCCAGCTTGCAGCCATTGACCCTCATCCTATCTCCACAGACCACTGAAAAGGGGCTGGCCATTTCCCCCTGTGTCCTACACTTGAGATATTTATAAACATTAATCAGATCACCTCTCAGTCTTCTTTTCTCTAGGCTGAACAGTGCCGGCTCACTCAGCCTTTCCTCATAGGGCAGATACTCCAGGCCCTTAATTATTTTTGTAGCTCTCCTCTGGACTTTCCAGGAGATCCCTGTCTTTTTTATACCAGGGAGCCCAGAATTGGACACAGTACTCCAGGTGGGGCCTGGAGAAGACATGAGGGACTAAACATGACAGAAGTTGCCACTCACATGTTAACTCTGACACTACTTTCTTGACCTGTTATTACCGTTTTTCACTACCCATGGGTTTTCATTTGTTCTTCTTTCTCTGCATCACACACAAATTAGCAAATGAATCATAGAAGACTTATCAGGCTGAATTACTTAATTGCAGTACCTACATGTTAAAACATATTTGACAATAAGAAACAAATTAATGCCTCGGAGTAATCCAGTAACCAGGCATCAGTCAGACCCCCCCTCACACCCCATTTCTGTAAGCAAATCATCTTGGCACGTACAAGAAAAATACCAGACTACTAGTTTTGGGTTCTGTGTCCTAAATGAGCATATGAAAGTAATCTATATTAAATAACAAATTTCAAGAACATCCAGGGCACAAGTCAAAATGTACCAAAGTTCACCAAAGTGCATTTTGGATACAGTGACATCTGATTTCATCTTTAAAGCTTTGTGAGAAAAAACGTGGGTACTTCAACTAGCTTGGGACATATATTGCAACAGCATCAAAAAGAACTTTCTGTCATGAACTCTTTGGTTTGTATCCTGAAGGTACTTAATACTTTGTTCTGATATTCTGCATTTCAGAGGGAGGAATCCAACACAGGGATGAATTCAGCTTGGAAAGACAAACACTGTCCTTTTGCAATTAATGTGTGGAAAGATGCAAAATAAATACCTGTATGACAGGGATAACAAAAAAATACCCCAACAACCCTCCCCCAACCCCACATTTGTGCTTAAAATAGCATAATATGGCACTATTATACCTCCTGGCAGCATCAAGAAAAACCTTGATGTACTGAGCTCCAGCCTGTGAACAGATGAAAGGCTGCAGTAATTCCAGAGTGTATTAAAAGGAGGTGGTGTATGATTGAAGGCCACCAGATCCAAGATGTGACCCGAACGTTTGCTTCAAGCCACGCAGGATGGAACACGATGTCAAAGTGCCATCCCGGCTGCTGAGGAATCTGACAGGAATGCGAAGGACAACTTCCTCATAGATTTTCTCCAGTGTCAATTTAGGCTACGTCAAGTGTAACTTACTGGAACTTTCTGGGTGACTCATGTTAAATTCGCTCTGTTTTTATTATTATGGTCTGCACGGGCTATTTTTTGATACGGACTTTTTAATCACGGGGTTTTTATTTAAGGGATTTTTTTTTTATGGTTCTTTCAGCGATGGGATTACATCTGCTGTAAAGGAGGGATTTTTCAGCAGGGGAAATCAGCCTGTGGAAGTAGCTTTTCTGCTGGAATGACTGACAGGCCCACTACAGAAGATTGATAACTGGGTTGCATGAGGTTTCAGCCTGTTAAAAACTACTGCTAGGGGAGGAAAGCGGGTAGAAACAGAGCCTGGGACAGAGTACACGCTTTCTTATCAGCCAAAGGCAGGGAGAGCATGGCATTCTCCCTCCCCAGCCTGTTTTTCTGTACCATACTCCCCTTTTTCAGAACAGGACGTTACACGCAGTAATTGTGCAGCACACTCATATGGGGTTGGGGGCGTAGAAACGGGTTTGATGTGCAATTCAGGTTGGAAACGTGCCTCCTCGCTGGATTAGTGTTGTTCACCTCAGCTCCTGCTGGAATCGCTGGGGTTGCCAACAAGTCATATACAGGGGGCTGAAGGAAAGTTTTGATTCTGTGTTCAATTACACGGGAGGCTTAATTGCTCTACAAAACATTCTGCATTGTGCAAATACACAAGAGTAGAGGATTTACGCTCACATGCTTGCATATCAAAAGGAAGATTGCATTCCAGTGGAAGCAATCCCCTTAACTGGGAATAAGAGGCTTTAAAAGATCTTCAGCTTGAATGAAAATGCCTTCTTTTTGGAGCACAGCCCACATCCCTAGGTATAAAGTCCACTAGGACTTTCTGAGAACATCTAATGACAAAACTGTGTCTTTGGTCCAAGCTGGAGGACTGCTCTAGATTCAACATCAGAGTGCTACTCCTGCCCTGCTTAAAAAACCTCTGCTGCATCAAAATGCTGTTTGCAGAGGAAGAGGTGAACCCAGATTTGTTGATCCCACAGAACAGAAAATTCTGTTCATTGTTAGGATACCAAAGGAAGTTGGCTTGATTTTATCAAAACACCTCAGTGATAAGGCTACCAACTTTCTAGTGCTGTATCAGCACCTGTAGAGTATAAAGGCACCAGTGCTGGCAGGTGGTAACAGAGTAAACCTGCCGGTTTTAGCTGCTGTGAGAGTTAAATTTCTTCATAGTAGCTGGCAGGAGGCTGTGTTTGGGGCCAAGTTTTAGGTTTGTGCAGGAAACAGTGTTGATAACACAGGGATGTTTCCCTTACTGCTGAGCAGCACTTACACAGAGCCAAGGCCTTTTCTGCTTCTCACCCTGCCCCACAAGGGGTGGGGAAGGGACACAGCTGGGACAGCTGACCCTGACTGACAAAGGGAAAACCCCTACATTATGACATCATGCTCGGCAGGTAAAGCTGGGGAAGAAGAAGGAAGAGGGGGGGTGATTGGAGTGATGGCATCTGTCTTCCCAAGTAACCATTACCTGTGATGGAGCCCTGCGGTCCTGGGGATGGCTGAACATCTGCCTGCCCATGGGAGGTGGGGAATGAATTCCTTGGTTTGCCTCCTTGGTTTGCCTTGCTTGAGTGCAACGGCTTTTGCTTTACCCATTGAGCTGTCTTTACCTCACCCCCCGAGTTTTCAGTTCTTTGGATTCTCTCCCCATCCCACACAGGGAAAGCGAGGGAGCAGCTGTGTGCTCAGTTGCTGGCGAGGGTTACACCACACCGATGAAACACAGTAGTCTAATCCTCAGATTTTACAGCAAGGCAACTATTTTCTCACATGTTTTCTAAAAAACCCTTATTACATGAAAGGGGGGGTGAGACAGAAGCCACCTATCCCAGCATGGCTTTTTGCCCTTGACATAGCTTTGTGATGCCGTCTCTGGGCTGACAAAATAGTTTTGACATTTCAAGTGTGTATCTTACTATATACTTCTCCTCAGCTTCAGTGCTACTCACAGCAATTAGATTACCTAATCAGCATATTTGCTTTGAATCAAGAGAACTTCAGAAAAGCTACTGCCATGAGCATTACCCTCTCTTCTTGCTTAGGATTTTCTGTCTTAAGAGATGGACCTTAACTTGAACTATTAATTAGAGGTGAATTTTAAATTACTTGGTTGGGTTTTTTTTTTTCAGAAAGTTTTGTGGACTGAAACCATTTCCAGTTCTTGATACTGCAAGAGTCTGCTATCATCTAATCAGTTCTTTTCTCTTTAGCCAATCCTATTAGATGAAGTTACTTTTAACTTACTTTTTAACTTTCAAAGCAAGAAATTTACTTTCTAAACTTACACCCCCAGTGAATCAGATTCTATTACACTGAAAAAATAAACCAATGCAGGTTTATTTTTCTGCTATTTTCCATTTCCAGCGAGTCCTTGAGTCCCATTCTCAGTAAAAGCAATTAGTAGTAATCCCATCTTCATAATGATAGATTAGCAATGGATCTTCATGAACAGTGTTGCACACACAGGACCAGAACTCAGCTCCATCCAAAGCTATGGTTCTTTATACGTGGACAGGGAAATGCATTGTGAAAACACCGTGAGCGGTTCATAATCTTTCTTGTAAAATGACAATAAGCTTGATGTACAATACATACATTTATGTTTCAAAGACATTTATCAACTTTTAAATCATCTTCATTATTGTAATGCCTAGGGCCTGATCAAGCATGGGATCCCAAATCTGCCACATCACACCAACATACACAAAAGGCTCCTGTGGTCTCGCCTGCTGCTGTGCCGCTGTACACAGATCTCTTTTTTTTCTCCCCAGATTGATTCCCTGAGCTAGGCCTCTGCAAGGTCACACAGATGTCAGTGCCTGGGACAAAAAGAAGAGTGCAGAATTCCTGAAACTGGGATCTGTGAGAAGCAGGCTAGAGAGACCACTGGTGCACCAATGTAGTTTGGTTTATAATGCTGTGAAACTGCATTTTGCAGGCGTGGTTCCTCAGTCAGTTTGTACCTGTCTAAATCCTGCAGCCAAATGAAGGGAGTACCTCAATTTCTTACAGTCTCACCCTGCCCCAGCGTTAGGACTAATGAGGCAAGCAAGACAGACAGACTTTGCTGTCTTGAAACTAAGCTGAGCTTTCATGACATGACGGCTGGCTTTGAAAGAGGTCCCGCCAGCCCTTGTCTGTCCCCATCTAGCTTCTGGCTGTCTGCTTCTACTTTCCCTGTGCTAGTTCTGGCATAGTTAACCCCCGAGTGAGGCAATTTAGGAATCTAAATCAGCAAAAAGCTAATTCTGTGGAGGAAAAAACCCCACACATATGCCTGAATTTTTTACATAAAGGCAGACACTGGCTTTGGTGTAGGAAAAGGAAGGATTGTACACATGAGAGGAGAAGGAAAGGACCTTCTGTATGAATAGCAGCTTGCAGTTCAGTGTAACATGAAACCTCACAGTATCAGAGGGATGAGGGACCAACATCATGGACATTACACTTCCCATCTCCAGAGTCCTATGCGTCTACCCTTAGGACCTGTGAGCCAGCCCAGCTCATTGACACCAACTCGATCATTTAGCCTGTTAAATCTACCAAAAGTGGTCTGTGAGGACAGGACCTTTCTTTCCCTTCCCCTTTCCTTTCCTCTCCTTGCAAGTAAAAAAACACAACCGTATTTTCAGAGGCCTTAGGGGCCTCACGACCCCACTGCTATGACAAGGCAGAGGGAGGGCATGCAGAAAGGGAGGCCTTTCCCCTAACATCAAGGAGATCTGGACCAGTTTAAACTGACCTTGAAACACCGCCTCAACTCACAGCTTCCTCCCCAAAGGGTTTCTGTCTGCAGCACTCCATTCCCGGCAGTCAGCATGCGAGTTCCCCGCACTGCAGAGTTAACCCCGCAGGCTGTAACACCGAGTCGGCTGCCTGGGGGGTCGCCCCGCCTGAACCCAGGGCAGCGGGCAAGGCCGGAGGCTGCGGGGCACCACTTCCCGGCACCAAGCCGGCACCGCGCAGGGAAGGCAGCAGTTTCACTTCCCGCCGCTTTACCGTCCCGCAGAGCTCCGCTCCCCGCACTGTCTAACCTCACAAAGCCCCCTTCCTCCTCCCTCCCCTTCGCCGCCCGGAGGAGAGGCAGAGGGCAGCCACGCCAAGGCACCCGGCTACTCAGACCCTGCGTGGGGGAGGAAGGGAAGCACACGGCGAGGCGCAAGAGTGAGCTCGGGGTGCCCCCCCGCACCGGCCTCCTCGCCGGCAGCCCACACTCGCTCCAGTC
>VZTU01015793.1:41639-84139 GCA_013400835.1 Zapornia atra
TGCCATTATTTTCTGTAGGCCCTGAAGAGTGCTGTTCCACCGGGGTCGTATTAACACCGTTTTATACCACTTAGCGAATAAATTTGCGCCTTGGCGTTCCCACTGCAAGTTTTAAGTCTTTTATGTCGTCTTGAGGTGACTTTCCTGGACGTGGGAAGTTACATAGTATCTTTACAGCAGCCCAATGATGACTCACGTTTCGCTTTGCTTCTTCTCCCCCCCACCCCCANGAGCTACAGGGAAGCAGGGATCGCCCCTGCTCCCGTCCCTTGTAATAGCTGGAATTTTTCATGGAGCTGCCCAGCCGATAGTAGTTTCACTACCAAGGACAATCGTGTTCGCATTGGCGATTTTCTTTTATTTTTTAAATTTTTTTTTTCCTCCTTAATTTTTTTGGTAGCGCTGGGACGGGTCTGCGCTCCCGGCGTTGGGTGGCGGTGTTGGCCTGCGATGCCGAGCGAGATCCGCCCTTCCCGCTTCCCATGGCTCTCTTACCTCGCTGTCTTGCCTTCCGAGATGATTAACTTGCACTTCAGGGCCTTTGAACTTGATGCAGTTAAGTTACTGCAATTCATTTTTTTTTTTCTTCTTCTTCTTCTATTTGCTTTGACTCCGGAGGCCGCCCTATGAGGAGTTTATAAGGGCAGTGTGTTCATGAAACTGGCATTATTTTTTCAGTTTTAGTGCTGTGTACTTGCCAGTGTTTGTTTGCACATGGCACTTTGAAGTTTGAGGTCTGAAAGTAATGAGGCATAAGTCTATTTACACTTTTTAAAAAAAAAAGTGTATTTGTCATTAAAGGCCAGGGTAGTTTGGGGAAATAATGTGTGTTGGACAAGTATAATCTATTTGCCTTTAAATCCTTGTCTGAGGGCTGTTGGTGGTGCTAATTGATTACTGTGAAACCACAGTGGTCATAAAAAATACCTTTTTTTTTTTTTGTAGAGAGGACAGGATAGCTTACTTATATCAACAGGGTAATGTAAAAGTTTCTTCCTGCACTTCTAAATTGATGAAATTGGGCATTAATTATTGAAATTTTATTCTTTTCATAACACAAGGTGTTCCACTTGCTGTTGGTGGTGACTCCTTGCTGTTAGGACTGTAGGATGAATGAGGAATATGTGGTGCTTCTGATCACAAGTCTGTCATGCAAGATGAGGTCGAGTATTCCCAATTCTAAGAGATTTTTAAAATAGCTTGTCCACTTACTGGTGGCTCTTTATACATACAACGTTGGATTTCAAAGCATGGCATAGACATTATGGTAATTGCAACAGCACCAGACCTTGGATGTTTTGCTCATGACTGGTTCCAGCGTTCCTGTCTGTGGTGGTGACTGCCAGCATCTGCTGCTTCAAAGAAAACATTAAAAATATATTTGGAAAACTCTGGTTTGCATCTTACTTGTGTATTCTGCCCTATGCAGACAGAGGTGTTACACATTTAAATGTTAGACCTGAGTTTGCTTCTCAGTTCGGGGCCTAAATGCTGTCATACAGGAATGGGTACCACAGGCTTACGTGTATCCTCAAGAAAAACATGAAAGCCATCTTTATTTTTTATTTGCTGCATTTTTAGCAGTTGGTTGGTTACCCTTTCCTGTGCTGAGGAATGGATATGTAGAGCACTTAATGCTACTTATCATCTCTTTCTTGCACCTCACTGAAGGTCTTGCAGGTCGAAAAAGGCCTGAAGTAATTACTCCCTCCCTGTTGACATGGCTGTTTAATTGAGCAGTGATAATGGCTTATTTATCAGAACTGCTGAGCCAGATGAATTGGAGTGACAAGTGAGGAATACTGGGGGTGGGGATCATTATTTCCAGTGTAGGTGACCAGTATGGATAATGAGGGAGTAACGAATGTAGCTTCCCCTAGATGGGCTGTATTTCTCCTTTCCTTGTGACAGTTCAGCTCCTGCATCGAGTGTACTCTCCTGACCGTACTGAAAGAGAAGGTGAATGAAGTGGGAGTACTAAACTCAACTCTCTGTTGTGCTTGAGAAGAGAAACTCACTATGAAATGCCACCCTCAAAAGTTTCTGCCTCGCATAATCAGAAGGGAAAGGATCTGGAGGGAGTAGGCATAAGGAGGGGTGAGTTGGCAGGCTTGATAACAAGTGGGGAGGAAAAAAAAATAACAAGTTTTCAGTAAACAAGTATGAAATTGTTATCAGCAAGGTTAATGCAAGTTGTCCCCAAAAGATTTTGGCCATCTAAATAGCACTTTAGCTTTTTTTTTTTAAAGTTTGCAGCTATTTGTAGTGGTTTAATAAACATTCTGGCCATTTCAAAGTAAGGAACGAGGAGAGTTTCTGAGTTCATCTACCTCATTGAAGTGGAAAACACAGTGACCAGTTTGAGTTACTGGTCAATCAAAAAGGTGAGCCTAGCGACACAACCTGTGTGCTTTGACTCATCTACAGACTGTATGGAGTTCTAGTGAAAGCTGATTGGAGAGCATGGAGAGTGACCTAGAGAGAGAGAGGGATGAGTCAGCTTTGAAGGCTGTGCATTATAGGGACCTCAGGTACTATGCCTATGAGGTCAGTGATAAATTAGCTCCCAAAGACTGTTGTAAACTTTGCAACACCAGAGAGTACCCAGAAGGTGTGTGTAATTCCAGCTTTTCTTTTGGATCTCATTAGAATAAAAGACTTTTGCACTGAACTCAGAATTGTTTGCTGCTTGTCTTGGTACCGTGATCAGATTTATTTCAATTTGATTGGTACTGACCTCTCCTCCTACAATATACAGCTTGTATTTTTGGGTTTGGTTCCACTTTTCCTCCAAATAACTGCTTTCCCAAGCCTGTGAGAAACAGTGGAGGAAAAAAGTAAGGACAGTGAATTCTGAGATCTTTTTGAGGAGCAGGTAAGCTGGATGCAAAGTACTAAGAGCTGGATGATGATACTTATTCTCCTCAAAAATCTGAAATATTTAGCAAACTCGAAAAATTAGAAGGGTCTTGGGTGAATTTCAAGCAGTAAGTTAATTCCCCATCCTGAGTGTATTGCTACTGGCAGATGTTTGCTGACGTTACTGGGTTAGCCTGGATGTTCATCTGTGTATATGTGAGAACTTGAAATAATGACAAGATTATTTAACTTTGTATAGTTTGGTGGCTCTGCTGCTCTGTGTCTGACTCAATCTGGAAATCTGCTTTGAACTTCTGCTGAAGAGATTTGGGAGAGAGAAATACTACTTCTCAAGTAGAGCTTTGCAAGTCTGCTCTTGGGTGTTAGCATGGTGTGGTGGTTTTTGGTGAGCTCAAAAAAAACCCCAACAAAAAATGAATAGTTACTCTCTTTAAACTTATTTATTGAGCAATAAAGCCATCTTTTGGTTTCTTATGCAATTCCAACCTGGTAAGAGGTATTAAAAACCTATGACTAAAGTTGTGGTAGCTTGTCAAAGTAGTTTTATGTGAAAAGAGTAATTGTTTTACTTGTGATTGTGAGTAATCTTAGGATTTCTTACCTATGTTGTCAATATTTTAGTTTGCTTTATTCCATGACTGCAGTAGGAAAATAACTAGTGATCACTGTTTTTGTCAGAGTAGCAGATTCTTTGGCACACAAAAAAAAGTGTCTCATGCAATCTGGTAGTGTGGATAATCTGTTTCTTAGGCAAATCCTTGGAGTTATCTTTTATTCTATGCTTTCTGTAGGGTGAGATTTTTCTTAGCTTTGTTTGTTTCAACTCCAAATCCTGAAAGATACAAAAAAGCAACAATAAGACCACTGGTATTTTAGTATTTCCTTGCTTTGTCAAGCTTTTATTTTGGTTTGTCTTTAGTTCAGCAAAAGGCCTGCAGGAGGAGCTTTCGGTTTCCAGGAAGAAAAGGGATGGTTTGACCTGTAATCCTGCAGATAGTTTAGACAAGGGGTTAGGATGTTTTTCTGAAGTCCTTGCAGAGAGGTAGCAGCAGGTTGTAACTTCGTTGGCTGCGTGTGAAGCACGTGAGGTGGAAGCCAGGATGTAAAATTATTTGAACAAAGTGGAGATGCTGAGATCCAGAGAGGCAAAAAAGTTCAGAAATAAAAGATGCAAAGTCCTATGTTTAGGTAAGAATATTGAATGCACAAAGGCAGGATGCAGGGTGTGTGAATAAGTAATGGATTATTTTGGATCTGAAGTTGAACACAAGCCAATGTACGCTACACAAAAGGCAAATGCTGTCCTGCAAGTTACAGCCCTACAACTTGTGACAGAAAAATGAAATAGGAGGATCCACCTCAACCTTTATTTTTCAGTGCTGCATAGATCTTTGTGTTCCATTAGTCTTTGTTAGCAAATAGTGGTAATTTAAATGTCTTTGTTGGAGGAGAACTGTTTGAGCTCTTCGCTGAGGTTCATGATTCCTTTCTTGAAGTTGTTTGTTTCATCTTGGCTATGTGGGAACTGCTTCCCTTATTTCCATGCAATGAGAATGTGGCTTGATCTGTCCACGTGTGAATCCAGTTTTAGTTTTCAAGCTCAATGATTGGATTCTTTTTGTAATAATTACAGCTTTTTTATGTATGATTTGTTCTGTTCATAGGTTGTTAAATATTAGCTCAATAATCAAGCGAATCTCCAGAAGACGAGGGAAACTTGCAAGTTTTAATTATTAGGTGTTTAATTAAAACTCATTTTGTCCAGCCTTTTAATTAGGAATGTGGAACTTAATAGGCAGAGACTCTCAGGCATCTCCTCCAGAGGTGGAACTGACAGTTTTCAATTGTGTTTGGCAGCTTCGTTGTGGGTAATCCAGCCTAACTGCAGTCCCTGTTGGAAAAGCAGCTCTGCTTCTGCTGTAGCCACACGGTCTCACTGCCCTTCTGGAGGCAATTAACTTTTTGTGGACACTGAATTAATTTTCCAGTGTTTCAACAAGCTGATTTGAGTGGTACCACAGGAGATTTAAGTTCACCAGATCAAATACGCCTGCAAGTCAAGAGGGAGAGCAGGGCTATATCCCTCTTTGCCTGCAGTCTGATTGATTTGGGTGTGAACAGAGGCCCTTTCCGAGCTCCTCCATCCTTCAGAATAGAACTCTCAGCAGTCGTCCCGCATAGGGGTTCAACATGTGTTTTTTAACAGCATTGCTGACTTCAGCAGCTTCTTTCCTTGGTTGCTGAATTGCAGTGTCCTGCTGTGCCTTCACTGCTGTGGGGCTGCACAGTGAGCAGGCACAGGGAAGGGGCCGGCTGAGATGATGCTTGCTCGTGGCCATTTGTTGGGCTGGTTCATGAAGCGGCATACTGTTCAGCTGCATGAATACTTGTCTCCTCACAGCAGAAGAGCTCTGGTGCAGGGGCAGGAGTAAGTAGCAGAGAATGGGAACCACTGTATGTTGAATTTAACTCAAATAAGAGGAAACGGGAAAGAAAATGAGACCTTGGGCACGAAAAGAATGGTATTCTTCTGGAAGTACTGAGTCCTAAAATAAAGTGCTTCTTTGTTTTGCTCCTTCAACATTAGAAAGGCTTGCAAGTGCAATTTTCTTTGAGAGGGGAAAAAAGCTTTTTTTTAAATAAATTATATATTCTAAAGAGAAATACCATACATCTCATTGTCTTCCCACTGAGCCAGGCTTTTAAAGAGGCTCTGTCTTCAAACTTTTTCTACTGCAGCAAATAGTTTAAGCCAGACAATCCCAAAAAGAAAAGGGCTTAAAACCTCAGATGTTGCTGCATCATGTTTTTTTTGTTTTACACTCACAGTCTGTGGGGGGAGAAAAAGAAGCCTTATGGCACCAGTCAAGGAAGGAACATTTAATGTATGTATGAAGCAAAATCATAGAATCATAGAATGGTCCGGGTTGGAAGGGACCCCAAGGATCATAGAGCTCCAACCCCCCTGCCATAGGCAGGGCCACCAACCTCCAGGTCTGGATCTACACAAGGTTGCCCAGGGCCCCGTCCAACCTGGCATTGAACACTTCCAGGGACGGGGCATCCACTACTTCTCTGGGCAGCCTGTTCCAGCACCTCACCACTCTTTCTGTAAAAAACTTCCCCCTAATATCTAATCTAAACCTTCCCTCCTTTAGCTTTAGTCCATTCCCCCTTGTCCTGCCATTATCTACCCTTTTAAAAAGTTGAATCCCCTCCTGCTTATAAGCTCCCTTCAGGTACTGGAAGGCTACAATGAGGTCCCCCTGCAGCCTTCTCTTCTCCAGGCTGACCAAGCCCAGCTCCCTCAGCCTCTCTTTGTAGGGCAGGTACTCCAGCCCTCTAATCATCCTTGTGCCCCTCCTCTGAACCCTCTCCAACAGTTCCACATCTTTCTTGTATTGGGGGCCCCAGATCTGGACACAGTACTCCAGATGGGGCCTCATGAGGGCAGAGTAGAGAGATATAGATGTAGACATCCTGTAATGGATCAAGCTGGAGGCAGCACACAACACATTTTAGATTGCTGATCATTGTGTTGTCTACAGAATCCGGAACAATGCAGAGATCACACTGTCAGTTTGAACTCAAGTCAGTTTGAAGACCATGAGAGATTCAGAAATAGTAGAAGGTTGTAAACAGTTGTCCAGTAATTGTTTTGAGTCTTATGCTATGTGTTCTTCAAAACTGGGTAAATGTTTGGCTGGGGAGGGGGGGGAAGTTTTGGAGGGAAGGGAATGTTCCCATCATGGGGGAAGTGCAGTAAAACAGGTATTTTAAAAGCTTTAAAACTGTTGACAGCACTATGCTTGCTTGTTTTAGCTGCTATACAGGAAGAAAGTCCTCTGAAGAAACCAAGCCTTTTCAGTGCTGATCTATACTCACCAGTCTCTAGATAAATATGGGTGATTCATTTGGTAATCTTCAGGTAGTGTGGTTACTTGCACTGTGAGGCCAAAATGATTTGTGGTTGGCCCTCAGAGGAATTATGAAAGGAAGATTATTATGAGAAGTTTGGTAGTCTATACCCCTTTTGAGACAGCGAGGGTTACAGTTGATGTGTAGCTTTAATAGTAGCAAATATTTGATGCTCTTGGGAGAATCTTGGCTTAGCTTGTGGGCCAGACCAGTTGCAGAACGTTGCTTTTAAGCCAGTCAGTTTGCATTTTTAGGTAGAGGAGCCTCTGCATTCACTAACGAACTTGCAAAGTCAAAACTGTTGAGCTTGAAGAATTCGTTAGATTACCAGCCACCCTTCTGTCTCCTTGCAAGATGATGTGATACACATTTGAAAAAAAAGAAAAAAACCTATACACACTTTTGGAAGTGTGTCACTTGTACACTTGGGGAGGAAAGAAGAAAAAGAATGCAAATACTGCTTTCTTGTCAGCTAGAATACCTGAAGTATAGATTATGTGTGTGGTAGCTTCAGCAGGCGGGACTGCAGTTTTGACTGCTGTCAGCAGAGGCAGCTGCTTGACTGATGCTGTCTGGGAGGATTGCAGCAATGCATTTTCCTGTACAAGGGAGAATGGACTCTGCAGGTGAGCTGACCAGGACTGAAGAACCACCTGGGTTGACGAAATGACACAGGAAAATGTAAATTTCCTTTTGCCCACTAAGGCAGGGGCAGTTTTTAGGGTCTGTGCAGGCTTTTGGGTTAAGGGAAAGAATGGAATGTGGGTGGATGTCAGCAAAGTGGGTAATGTGGAGAGAATTTGAAGCAGTAAAGGGAACATAAGGGATTGAGTGTCCTGTGAAATAGGAGAGGTGTGTTCAGGGAGATGAGTAAAGATAACTAGGAATAAAAAAAGTGAAGCAGAAGAGACTGCACACGTCTCTTCTACATGTGCATACATGTTTTTGTTTCCTGTTTACCTACATACAAGGTGCTTGGGATTCTTGAGAATTGAGGCAGTACTCCTTTGGGCTTGGCTGACAATACTTACTTTAATCTTCTGATGTTCTTGCATATGTCTTGTTCCAGCATTGTGGTGCTGGAACAAAGCTTGTTCTGGTAGGGCATAGTTGTTTGGCATGCTGTTTTGAGTTTGTCAGTTGATTTAGTGATACCACGGCTGTCCCCATGGTGACAGGAAATCCAATTCTTAACTTCATTCTTTCAGAGTTCCATATAGTGACCTCCATAATACCCCCATTAGATTCTCATGACTAGTTTGCAGATTGTGATCTGCAGAATCAGTATTTCCATATACAGTTCAGAGATCCTATGACCAAATCCAAGGACATTCGTATTAAGGTCATTTGGCAACTTCTTTAACTAAAGATGGTTTCCTGGCAGTGTCCTGACCCTAGACATTCCCCACAGGGATGGGAAATTACAGAATCACACTGAGAACAATAGTAAGCATGCATAGTTAACCAGGTATGGTTTGAAAAACAGTGTTTCTTTTCCTAGGAAAGGGTTAGATGCCTTGAACTTGCCCATAGAAGAGCAGTGGCAGTGCTGGAAAGAACACATAGGAGAGATGGAAAAGGGACAAGCTGCAGAACAAGAAATCAGGCCATGATTTCACTCAGGAGTCTGATACTTCTAGAACAGATAAAATATTTCCCAGTTGGTGTAGCAATTTGGTTGTGTTCTGGGAAGTCAAGGATGGTCCTGGACGTGGGCTTGTTAAAGCTTGATGACAAACAAGTCTGGTTCAAATAAGCATGAATTTCTTTTCCACTGTGAGTCTCAAAAGCAGTGTTTAAATGCATCAAACAATAGTGAGCTGATGAATCAGCCTCAACACACAAAGGCTCATTATAAGCAGCAGGCAAAAGGCTTAATGAGTGTGGACTAAGAAACAGATCCAGTGATTTTAATCCCAGAGAAATACGTCCGTCATTGAAGCTGGAGAGAAAGTGTTGATGATGGTGAGAGATTTTTCTGTTGATGGTGGAGGTACATGGTCCCACACAGTGTTTGAGACCTTGGAACCTTTTTTTCTTGCAGATAGTTCTGCCTTGACTAGAGATTTTTTTTTTTTAATGCTGCTCATGTGACCCCATTTAAATTGTTTAGGACTCCTTCCAAAGGGCTGCTTCAGTGCTGCACCAGGAGATGCTGAAAATCAGAACACTGTCTGTGAAAATGTTAAGGCTGAATTACAAAAAGTAGTTTATTTGGTATACTCTATAGTGATATACTTCAGCTGACTTGTTCTGCAGTGTAGAATGAGCCAGTTTTGTAGCCAGAGCAGTTTCCCATTACTTCAGCCTCAAGTCACATCGTACTTTCTTACTCTGCAGGTATCATGTCGTTTCATACCTGCTATCTTTTCAAAGCTGCTGACCAAAGTCCTTTAGGACTTGTATGACCTAAAGAATAACCATCATGTAGGTAGAGGATTGCTCCTTTAAGACAGTAACCTGTTCCCTTAACTCTTATCTGTAAAGGCTCTCATTTAGTGGCTGTTAGAGATGAGAATGTCACAGCAGTGTTTGTTACTTTTGTATTTCTGAAAGATAGGGTTAGTCTGGTATCTCACCTACAAAGGTAACCTTTGAAGCTTTATTTTATCATGCAGTCTGAACAATGTATTTTCATACAGCAAGGACATCACAAAGCTACTCATTAAAACTCATAGTATTTACTGAAGTGGCTTTTGTGTACTAATTAATGAAGGAGAAGCCCTACAGTATTCATTAAGTGAAGCTTTGATAGACAGTTACCAAAAGAACCAACACCATATTGACAACTGCTCAAATGGTTAATCAAGATAAATGTGACTTACGTGATAAGAGGTGATCAAACTTTGCCCATTCCCAGGGGAGGGATATGGAATATGCAGCTGTTATCTTAGTGGATGCTCTTCAGCAAAATAAAATACTCTTACACAAATAAAATACAGGCAGTTGGCTTCTTTGGCAGTGAGAGTCATGGTAGGGTGATGTCCTGGGTTCACCTAGGATACAGTTAATTTTCTTTCTAGCAGCTGGTTAGTGCCGTGTTTGGGAGTTAAGGTGGGAGCAGTGCTGATAACACAGGGATGTTTTAGTTGCTGCCAAGCAGTCAGGGACTTTTCTGCTTTTCGTGCTGCCCTGATAAGGAGAAGGGGGTGGGGGGCACGCAGGAAGCTTGGGAGGTAACGCAGCCAGGACAGGTGACCCAAACTGGCCAAAGAGGGTATTCCATACCATGATGTCATGCTTGGTATAAAAGGGGGCTGGTAGGGGAGAGGTGCATGGCTCCAGGACACATGGCTTGACGATGTTCTGGCTTTGCAACAGCTCTTGGATGTACAGTCTGAGTTGTGGGGTTCGGTGAGAGACTGCATCGTGTATCACCACTTCTGTGTATTCTGCTGTGAAGTCCTGTTATTCCTAATTCTCCCTCCCTGTGCTGTCCCAGTAAACTGTCCTTATCCCAACCCTCAAGGTTTGTCTTTGTCTTCCCTTTTGTCTCCCCCCCCCACTGCCAACCCTCATGTATGTGTGTGTGAGCGGGGATGTGAGTGACCAACTACGTGGTGCTCAGCTGCCAGCTGGGGCTAAACCGTGACAGATGAATAGACGTTTCTCTGGTAGTTGTTAAGCCTGTGACCCTTTAGATATATAGAGGTTAAAATCTTCCACATGGCCACTCTTTTTATCCAGGTGAGGCTTTAAAAAATAAATCACTCTCCACAATCAAAGCCAGCCAACTGAAAACAAAACAAAACCTTAGACACCGCCCTGCAAAACCTAGAGTCTAAGGACTGGAGGGATTAGTCACTGTTCTCTATTTTACTGAAAACTCTTCTGTGGGATTAGTAATTAGTAGATCTGTCTTCAGAATGGTAGAAGCCTTCAAGAGTGTTTTAGAAAGATGGGAGAGGCACTCTCTGTAGGTACCTCTGCAAAGGAAAGACTGCAGTTTGTGCATCAGTAGAGCCCAAACTTCTTGCGCAGAAAAGGCATCTTAACAGCTGTCACTGGAAGACAATTCTAAGGTGGGGCTTGTAGTCAGGAAACAGAAGCATGGGAAAACAATGTGTATCCAAAATGAATTTCTCATTTCTTTTCAGCATCACTTTTTATATCGATTTTATCTCAGGTCTTGTATAGCTTGACAGTCTGGAAAAGAACATAGAAGGAAAGCTTTTGGGAAGACTTGACATTTCCATAAAAGCTGACTTAGACAAAAGTGATAAGTTACCAATTACAGTATTCTGTTTTCTCACATGGCATAAATGTTGTCACTTGTTGGCACTATTCTACTTGCCAGTGATGCCATCCGCTCGTATTTGCTGTTTTCTTTTGTAGTACGTATTAAAATTGTGTAAATTTCCAAGTAAGTTGTACTAACAGGGAATGAAGTTTAAAAGCAGATATATTGTACTAAAAGGAATTTATTAAAATCTGCTTAATTATGTAGTTGCTTCAGCTCTTAGACTTTATGGGGGACCTTACTTGTCTAGCTTCCTGTGGAAACAAGGATCTCATGATCCTGTGTGTGTGGGCCCCATGTATTCACATCCACATCCAAATTTTTTTGGCCTGTTGTCTAGTGTGGACAACTGTGACAGGTAAGGACCTTAAGGAGACAGAGTTGTTCAAGAAAATGCAGTTCCAAGTTTTATGAAAACAAATACAAGCTAATAATTCTGTTCATGTCTTTGGGGGGCAAAATTTGCGATGTGAGTTTTACCAGAAGACACAGGAAGAGAAATCTTAGCACCTCCCAAAGCGTGGGCATTCCTTCCTTTGGCATTTGCACCTTCATGGGCAGCAAACTGAGTTAACTACAAGATGTGAAAAAGTTCTGTTGTTCTTAGTGAGCTGTTACAGGAAATAAATATCCAAGTCTTGGAACAGTAAGCAGGGTAGTTAAGGGTGTAAGAAAAAAAAAAAAGTGTCCTAGTTTGTGAAATAATTTAGTTTAACTTATTATTTTTGATCATGTTTTTGTTTCTATACTAGCAGACATTGCCCACTCATCAAGTCTGTGTTTATAGAAGAGAACTTCCTCATAATCCCAGTAGTATTTAGAATTTCCTATTGGTTTCTGATTATTTTATTTTAAACAATAGCAAATGAAGAGAAATAAAACTTCCCTAGCTTAACAAGCAGGTGGACAAATGGTGTGGTCTGAACTGTGGGGGATGACAGTATTAGCTTCACTCAGTTGTTTTCTTTTGGGAGTTTGGAAAATGATGTAATGACCTTAGTGGATGAGCTAAGTAGCCAGATTGAAGTAAGCCCTTAGCATCTGGGGAAGGATTTAAACCATGGTTGTGGTTTTTGTTTTGTGTTGTGGGGTGTTGGTTGTTTTGTTTTTCTTGGGTTTTGGGTCTTTTTTTTTTTTCCTCCAGTCTGTATTAGTACTTACCTTTAGAGGCTTAGTTTTGCATTTTAAGTTGTTTGCTTTGAGTCTCCCTCTGTGACCTCCTCCTCCCTTCCTTTTTTCTTCAGTCTTTTTGTTGTTAAGGCGTTCTGTTTTATTTCTTACAGCAGCTTAGAAACCCAGTAGAGGAGGTAAGGCCTAAAGCCTTAGGGGTGCCTATTTCAAAGGAACTTTGATTTTCAGTTAATACCGAGTTAGACCTCTAGAGTCATCTTCTGAAGAAATCAGAACTGCAGTCCTGTTACATGATCCAGAGAGGGGGAGAAAGCTGCTTCTATCTCCTTAGTCTTCATAATTATTAATTTGAATTTTAATAATTTGTAGTTGAAAGCTCATTGGTTTACTAGTACTGATTTACTTTGTTTCAAGACAAGCACTGAAAAATCTGAACTGCTGTGGTGTATATAAACGTATTTGATCCTTTCCAAACATATTCTGTTAACTTTGCCTTAATGAAAGCATTCAAGGAATTATCAGCTCCCTAATTGGAACTCTATTTTTAGGTAAAGATACAGTCTTTCAGTATGCTTGTGTATATGTGTCTAATTTCTTCAAAATACATTGTGAAGAATTCTTTAGTGATCTGTTTTGTGTATCTAATGCTTTTGTTTCGACAGGTAGCATTACTGGGATTAGATGTTTTATTTGCCTTTGTCAACAGACTATCAGGACGCTTTAAATCCTATATAGGAACTGGTAAGTGAAATATAACTTCCTTTTTCTTAAGACCAAAATATGACACCTTGCCCCCTCCCCCAGCTGCAGCTGAAGTGGAATATGTTGAGAAAGATTTATGAGCTAATTACAATACATTGGTAGGCATCTTACTGCTGTTGTTGGAATTTAAATAATTTTATATTAACTTGTACATATTAATTTGTCATGCAGTCACTGATTTCTAGCTGTTAGTTGGGATTTATTAAAGATTCCAGGAATATCTTTTTGGTAATTAGTTGTTTGCTATTTAGTTTCTTGCCACTCCCATACTATGTAATTGCTTACCACTCCCCAAGACAGTCATCTAAAAATCACATTGGAGTATAAGTGTTACCTTTAACTTGTGTTGAAGATTGAACGTTTTATTTGCAGATAACTTTAATTAGAACCTTATGTGGGTCTCAGAGGACTCAGTGGCCCACCTCCTGTTAGATAACTGGACTGTAGCTTTTGGTAGTCTGAACTTTTTATGGGATGAAAACAATACTAACTGTTATTCTTCAGTGAAATGTTTACTCAATTTAATTTCTATTTAATGATGTATGTGTGCCTGAGTAAAAACAGTTGTTCTGGAAAGTATGAGCAAACTATGCTCCTCAATTCATTTTCCTGCTGTCCTTTGAAAGAGGTAGTTGTAATGGCATTAACATTGGTGTTGTATCACTGGCTATTTTTAACTGAAGTTTCTAGCTAATTGCCTTTTCAAAAATTTGTGTAAACTAGCTTGTTCCCACATTTCCAACTATCTCAAATTGTCTGACAAAATGTGAAGCTTCCTCTTCTTTATGTCTATTTTATGAGATAGGAAATCAGCAAAATGTGAATGTTTAGGAATAGAAAAGATAGTTCATGTCAAGCTACTAAATTCATTGGAAGCGTGTTTCAGGATGCTGTTGATCTGTAGAGTGTGACAGGACCTGAATCTCTTTTGCTGCAGAGGGTGTTTATTTGGCTGGTTAGTTTTGTGTTGGGGCAGTGTAAGGGAACTTGATGTATATTGTGTTATGTAGAATGATCTCCATTGGTAACTACAAGCAGTGCTCGGCTTCAGAGTGTCACTTTGATTTGTGTTTTGATGGTGCGTAGAACTTAAAATTACAGCAAATTTGCTAAAGGTTGAAAAGCTTTTTTATGTCTTTATGTGGGGGGTTTTGTGTGGAGTATTTTATATTAGTCTAAAAACACTATTTTTTTTTTTGTCCCATTATTTGAGTAGTTTGGAATGATGAGCAATGTAAAGATGGAAATTTCAGTACTTGGTAGCTTTTATATGTAAAAAAAGTAGAAGAATAGAACTGGCATGGAGTGAACACATATATAACATGGATAAACATCTGAAGCTATATATTCCAGAAGTATATTTTAGAAAAGCTGAGTAGTAGTGCCTTTAACTGGATGGTCTGAGCATCTCCAGAGTCAAGACCTGAAGAGTGCGTTATGCTGAATGCACAAGTCACTGTTGTGCATGATGAGTTTACGTTGGAAAAGATCCCGTACCGTCATCGAGCCCGACTGTTAACCTAACATGGCCAAGTCCACCACCAAACCATGTCCCTAAGCACCACATGTACATGTCTTTTAAAGATCTCCAGGGATGGTGACTCAGCAGTTTTCCCTGGGCAGTCTGTTCCAATGCTTGACAATGCTTTCGGTGAAGAAATTGTTCCTGGTATCTGGTCTAAACCTCCCCTGGTGCAACTTAAGACTGTTCTCCTCTTGTCCTGTCACTTGTTACTTGAGAGAATAGACCAACACCTACCTGACTACTTTTCAGGGGCTTGTAGAGAGCGATAGTCTTCCCTCAGCCTCCTTTTCTGCAGGCTAAACAAACCCAGTTTCCTCAGCCACTCCTCATGCGACCGTGTTCTCTAAACCCTTCACCCACTTTGTTGCCCTTCTTTGGACACACTCCAGCACCTCAATGCATTTCTTGTAGTGAGGGACCCAAAACTGAACATAGTACCCAAGGTATAGCCTCACCATTGCTGTCTACAAGAGGACAATCACTTGCCCAAGTCCTGCTGCCCACACTGTTTCTAATACAAGCCAGGGTCCCATTGGCCACCTGTGGGCACACTGCTGACCCAGATTCAACACTTTATCAACCAGTACTCCCAGGTATGTTTCTACTGGGCAGCTTTCCAGCCACTCTTCCCCAGGCCCGAAGCATTGCATGGGGTCATTATGATGCAGGACCCGGCACTGAGCCTTGTTGAACCTCATATGACTGGCCTTGGCCCATTGATCCAGCCTGTCCAAACCCTCCTGTAGAGCCTTCCTGCGCTCAAGCAGATCAGCACTGTTGCCCAAGTTGGTGTCATCTGCAAACTTACTGAAGGAGCACTCAACCCCTTTGCCCATATCATTGATAAAGGTATTTAGCAGAGCTGGCCCCACTACTGAGCCCCGAGGAACACCACTTGTAACTGGTCGCCAGTGGGATTTAACTCCATTCACCAGAACTCTCTGGGCCCAGACATCCAGCCAGTTTTTTACTCTGTGAAGAGTACATGTCCAAGCCAGGAGGAGACAGTTTTTCCAGGAGAATGCTGTGGGAGTACTTTTAGTTCAAGTATTAAACACAACCTCTTTGTTAATCTGAATGATGAAAATTGCTTAGAAGAATGAAAAAATAAGCTCCCCTTCTTCAACTTCTGCAAAGTTTCTATAGTTAAGCATGTAAGAACAAGTTCTACGTGAACTTTCATTTTAGCTTCTCCCCCCCCCGCCCCATATTTGTTACGTCCAGTTAGGGTCATTGTTTTATGTGAACATAGTTAATGAGATTGGCAATCATGTATTGCAAATTTGCAATTCATACAGGTGATATGAGGAATAAAGCTAGATCATGGTATCAAGCCAGCAAATGATGGGAAATTGGAAGCAAAATTTTTCAACCAAGTAATAAGGTTCTTAAAGCCCCGGGGGGAAGAGTCCTAGTAGTATTTTCTATGGTAGGCATTTCCTTTCTTCCATTTTGGTCATACGTGAGTGTATTGCTTTTCAAAGACAAGCATAATAGAACATTTCCAGGCAATTTAATTATTACTTAGTTAACAGTTATTGTAGTAAGTTATTGAGGGTACTTGCATTCTCACTGAAGATCAGGATTGTACCATGACGACAGTGAAGGGAGATGTATATGTAAAATACCTCTCTACTCACTTCTCTGCCTTTTTTTTTTAAACACAATTACTCCTATCTGCTAAGTGAAGTTTCAGGTTTTTTAGCTGTATTTTGTCATGAAATACCTGGAACCTTGAATATGTTTTTGTCTTAATAAAGAACATTACGTTTTGGTGACCCTGAGATGTTTTTACCCATGATTCAGAACTCAGTAAACGATGGAAGTTTGATAGCGTATTGCCCAACTAGAACATGGCAAAAGGTATTTCCCCTCCTGTTCAGTTATGATGAGGATAGATTTCTTTAAGAGCAGAGAAAAATAACTAATGTGACTGAATATTCAGTCCCATGAGCATTACGGGTTTTTTTGCTCAGGAGTAGGAAACGTGAATGCTTTGTTATTGTTTCCATCTTTCCAACATGTATATATGCCATAAATTAGATTTGGGCAAAAATCAATGCAATAGTTGTAGGAGAGATGCTTTCCAGTATTCTGGGGAGCATGTTAGTGATCTTTGTATTGAAGTATAATGTCTGATAAGAGACTTAATTCAGTTTCCTAGGCAACAATCTCATGTTGCAGCAACAAGGTGTTAGTTACCCTTTTATGATTAACCACATTGCTTGCTCTCTGCAGCTGGCATCAGTGTTCTGGGCATTTGGACACACAAATTTGGATTCTCTCTTTTAGTATTTCCATCTAAGATGCCCTAAAAATACTTTGCAAGCAATAAATATCAGGGTATGTGTTAGTTTGTAAGGCTGTGGCTATATTCAGGAAAAAATAAATCAGATTAAAGACCGTTTGAGTATTACATCTTTCACTGTTTAAAACTACTGCTTGTTCTGTGATTAAAAGAGATTATGTAAGAGTACATAATTACCCTGTCACAATCTCTTTTCCCAGGTGATGGCATTAATTATTAAAATATTATATGTTAAAGACAAAAGAGAATATTGAAATTATGGGAAAATGTGACTGGGTGATAGAGTTTCTGGGGAAAAGTCTCATACGTGTAGTTTTCCTTTCTAAAAGGAGCGAATGTTACTTTGCTCTTTCATTGAAGACATGGGAAATAAAAAATATTACAAAGGTATATGGAATATTTTTCAATTTTAATCTGGTTTTACCTTATGATGTCTTTTTCTGCATTTATTGAGCTGTCTGTTGGTGCATGACACAGTCATGTTGTCAAGTCACTTATACAGCCTTACAAGATGTTGCAAAGTATATTGCAGTTATCTGCAAATTAAAGGAAAGATACTTGACACTTAAAAAACCCACCCAGGTACGCTTTATGTATGTATGTATGTGTGAATATAGATAAGCATTTTACACATAAACCCCCCATATGTAAGTGTGTGTTTATGTGTGATAGTAGTTTCAAATTTTTTTTATTATAAAAAGAAGCCAGTGGGCAAAAATAATCCTGGGAGATAGTTGTGGTGCTGTATACTAAAATGTGAAGCCAATTTGAAGTCTTTAAATTCTTTCCCAGGTGGCTTCTAGAAGTGGGGGAAGAATCTTTAAATTAGACTCTCCAGAATAATTTAAACGCTCTTTCAAATTTATTGTCATAATTAAGCTTCCAAGTACGTTGCTGATTTATTTTAAAGCAGTTTTAAAGGCTTGCAGTGTGCATTAATTTTTTGAGTGAATTTAGATTAAATGTTTGGTACAAGAATTTGGAAATACTTGTTTGAGTAAGACTGCATTTAGATAAGTAACACCCAAGTTCTTAATTTTTGCCTTTTTCTCCTTATTAATGATTGAAGCATTTGGATAGAAAAGACTGTTTAATCAAGATGGGACTAGTCAATAAGTGAAGTACAGATAAATGCTTTCCTGAACACTCTGAAAACCAAGAACTGGTTTTGCATGAGCTACTGTGGATATATAGCATATAGAAAAATATTTGCTCTTAACTTTTTAGGGACTGACTTTTTTACTAATTTAATTTAAATGTTGACACTAATGGCATGGTGTACTGTAGGATTCCAGATTACAAATGCTTGCAGAATACCTAAGCATAAAACCTGGCATAATTTGGGAACCTTTAAGATAATCTGACTTGTGTCTCTGCTTCAAGACTGAACTCAGATGTTAAAGAAAACTTTGAAATTAAATCCAATAGTTTGATGAATTGAACTGCTCAGATAATGTAAAGCAGACTTTATGTGAAAGAAGTCTTTTCTCAGAGATATGTTGTTGCATCTAAGTGCAAGTCAAGTGTTTTGTCTAACATCACCTTTTCATTTTACTGCTTACTGATCTTAGGCAAAACTGTTATATGTGTTGCAGGATATTCTTAAACAGTAAAATGCTGGGTATTTCAGACTTCTTTTTAGAGGCATTTAGAGGAGACTCCAGTACTTGCATATTTTTTTTTTCCTCTGGAATTGATGTTTTGAATTGTTTTTCAAATTTAATGAGAAGAATAACTTCCTGCAGCATCTCAGAAAACTCTTAAATTTTCTTTGGTCTCCTCCGTAGTTAATTACCACAGCTAATTGTTACGGCTGATTTAAACTGGGATTTTGATTTTCTTAATCTTGCTGACAGATTCCCTAAAGCTTTAGTAAAGAAATAAATAAGAATCTGTGCAGCCTTTTAAAGCTCTTTTTGTCCTGGCTGAATAGCTCTGGAATTTATTGGTAGTGGGAATGACTCTTACCTGAAGTGATCCACGCTTGAGTGATAGGCTGTGACTTAGGAGTACCATCTGCTTGCTGTCTGTGGGACGCTTCACTGTATGACACCTAGAACTGCAGTGCCATTCAATAAGAGTAGGGAAATCTGTCTTCCTTGATTTCCTTTTGGTTCTAATTTGTATTAGTTCTGTAAAAAACTAACAGAGGTAAAAAATTTCAGAAGATGGCATTAACATTTGTTCTCAGCCTTCTAGTTTTCTCACTGGTCAAACACACTGCTTGAAACTGTTTGGACTTAAAGGCTCTCTTTCTTGTTATTAAGACCCTGATATGTTCATGGATGTATCATATAAAAAGAGGTGCTTGTCCTTCTTCTGCAAGAAGGACATTAAGGTTTGAGATGGCTTTTGATTAAACTTACTGTGGACTGGACTTTATCTTGAGGAAGGGAGCAGCAAGGCTCCCTGAGAGCTTGCTAACGATTCCTTGCTTAGAAGTAGACCTTGGCGCCTGAGTCTGTCAGGAGCCTCTGGTGTTCCCTCCTGTGCACCTTACCAAGAAGAACAGAGACTGCTGTAATTGGAGAGGCAGCAGTTTCCATCCCTCTGTTCCAATGACAGCTGTTTCATGCTGTTGCCTGAGCTGGCAAGGTTTCTGAGAAAACTGGGAAGAGAGTTCTGCCTCGATTTAATCTGCTTCTGTTCTCAAAGCCTTTTCGTTTGATGTCTAAGGCAAGAAGTTAGACTTTTTAGTAACAGAATTTTATCAACACTGATGATGTTTCCTCAGTAAAGATTCTTGTTTGCTTAATGCTTTTCTGTAAGTGTCTGCAGCAGACCAGACATGAACCAACATTATATAGTTCATAGAAAGGGGTATACATGAGAGGGTATTCCCAAAATGGACATTTACAATGAGCGGGTGTGAGTGGTCAAGAAAGAATGAACAGAGGAAGCTGTGAGCAACACTGCAAACTGAAAAGCTCCGTGTTTTTTGTCATAACAGAAGGAACTCGGGTTAAAGATTAACAAAAGGAAGTTGTTTATGCTACCTGTGGCATTCTTTGCTGCAGGGGCTCATGCATTTAAGCTGCTCAGGATTTTTAAAATACATTGGCTGCCATTGTAGGCACTGGCTTCTGTGATTTACTTGTTTATCATCTTCAGTCTGGGTAGAGGAAATTAAATATTTAGTCTCTCAAGGCTGTATGTACTCTGACTCTTCAGGCTGGCTTTGGCCTTAACTCTTGCATCTCCTGGTGATAAAACAACTACCTGAATTTGATAAATGACACATTGTTTAGGTTTATAGTGCCAAGTAAAGAAAGACAAACAATGGACAATAGACTGATGGGATAATAAACTCTGTTAGGGACTAGTAGGAAAGTAACTGTTAAGCAGTCAGAAAGGAAAAAGGCATAAATAGCAGCTCAGCTGTAAATATCAGGTCAGTAGGTCTGGTAGAATTAATGTGTGCCATAGAATACTTTTAGTAACACTTCTAAGTTTACAAGTTGTGATTACTGAGGAAAAATTGTGGTGCTACAATGTAGAAATCTAAACAGGTAAAACTCAGGAGTGGCTGGTAGTGATAGGAAGCTTGGAAAATTTGCTGAAAATGTGGTGAAAAAGCAAATATTTGATGTAATGTTTCTCTGGATATCAGCAGAAATAAATGAGGGGAAAAAAGTTGTCATATGCTACTAGGTTTTCCAAAATACCTTTGAAATAATTAAAGTAACTAGGCAACAGAAGAAGTAGGATGGGTAAGGTTAATATAAAACAGCAGCAGTGCGTGACTCCATACGTGGAATGTGACAAAACATGTACTGCACTGGATAACTTATGAGACTACCGCTTTGAAGACTGCCTTCATGCCTGGTGCTACACTTCTCCTTCCTCACCTTTCTTTTGACTTCCAGCATCTATTTGAGATTGTTTAATTTGCAGACTGATGCCAGAAACAACCAAATCCATGTGTTTGCACTGCAGCGTAAAGGACAGTAATTGGATAATGCTGATGAGAAAGCACAGGAAACTGAAAGGAGAAGTACCAGCCAAAATAATTGTTCAGTTGTATTTGGAATGAAGCTGGGACACTGTTCTTAGTGTTGTATTTTCTGGTCATCCATTCTGATGTGCTAGTGCTCTAATCTTCTAAAGGAGAGGCTTAGTTTTTGGTAAGGGGTACCTTTGTATTTCAAGTATGCCATCAGCTGTTCCTGGTGGGACAAGAAACCTGACTAAAGCTGGTCAAGATAAAAATCTCTTTATAAAATCTTAGGGCACAAACAACAGCAGATACTTCCTAAGGTGTCAAAACCTCCACAGGCTGTTCCTGTTTGCTCTGTTCCGTGAGCACTTAGGTCATGCTTTTGATGGACACGTATATATCCGCTTGCATATCTGAGTATGTCCTTGGTTCACCTTGTGAACAGACAAATAGCGGTACAAGGGGTGGCGTGGGCTGTGAGGGGTTGGGATAGCGAGTAGGCAGAACTGCTGCTTTCTAGTGACACCACTGGCTTAACCTGATGTAAAAGCCTGTGCTGTACTGTCATCTCTGACACACAGATGTAACTGCTGCATTTGGTTTCAGTGAGGTTTCTTATGAGAAGTCAGAGTTTCTTGTGCTCTTTGTCTTTGGCTGGGCAGGACTAGAGAGGAGCAAGGAGAGGCCAAGAGGCTTGGAGTAGGGAAGGGAGAAGGATGATCAGCAAAACAGGGTGCTGACTTGGACCCAAGCGTCTCAAATGTCAGAATTTTTAGATAGGGACACGTGTTTCCCATTCATTCATGAAAAAGACAGGTAACACAACTCGGCTATTTTTCACTATAGCTCTCCCTAGACACGTCCTGACATTTGAGAAAAAGTGATGAAGGCATTAGGAATTCTGATTTAAATTAGTTTGGTTGAAAACCACTTCTGCTTGAGCGTTCTGAAACTTCGTCAATAGGCAACCAACTTCAAATAATTCCCTCTTGGAGCTTGTTCTGACAGAGAAGATGAACTACCAATCTGAAAACCAGCTGGTGGTTGCCAGCTTTCAACAGCCTAATTTCATTTGTCTTGTGCAAACTGAATATATTGTGCCTTTTACGGGGTCTTAGAGAAACTTAAACGTAACTAAATCATTCTTATAGAGAGATTTAGGGGGAAGAAAGTCAAGCCTGCAGACATCTGGGCCCTTTAGCAGCTCCCACAGCAGGTTGTCCCTCTGTCAGAGCTCCACGAGTGACAAAGGCTGGTGTGTTCAGGAGCTACACACACTGAAATCTGCAGGCTGTGTCATAGCTTAGTTTAACTCGATGACTTCACCTCTGTTCAGCAGCTTCTAGAGCTGTTCTCTGTGCTTGCCTTAGTGAGTTGGGCTGAGCCCTGGTATCTGTGGCTCCGTCAACTGACTCAGCGTGCTAATTAGTCACAAAGGAGCTGGTGTTCCCGCAGGACTGGCACTGGCTGTGTTTCCCTCTGTTGGAACAGCTTCACAGTGGCTCTGTTTCCCTCTCTGTAAAGCAAGAGTTGCCCAACAGTCAGGTTAATGTAGCAGACCTCACTGGTAACATACGGTATGGAGGAAAAGGTCAGTTTAGGAATGCTGAAAGTAGTAATGAAAAATACTTCTGGGAAGAAAAAGCTTAACTGGAAAGTACCACAATGTCAGCTGTGCACTCTCAAAACTCACTTCTCAAGTTCTGGATTCTTCTGTGCTCACAAAATGGAGGAAAAAACCCCAAACCACCGCAGCCCAAACCCTGCACCAAACAAACTGTCAATGCAAAACAAAAAACTGCATCCCAATAAAATAACAACAGAAAACCCTCAAACCAAACCAAAACCAACCCAAACTGTAGGCAGCTAAGGAGAAAGGGAAGAGAAGTTAGATGAAAAATACAAAAATTTGTTAATGTCAGACATGTCAGTGGAATATCCAGCACCGGTAGAATTAAATATTCATATTAGAACAATTTGAAAGTGTTCAGATATAGCAGGAGGGGAAATTAATTTCAGCAATGTATTTGTCCAGCAATAATCATGGTACAGAAATGTCTGCAGCTTTTAATGCAGGGACAGGGGACTGAGGAGACCTCCTGAGTTACTGGTTCTGTTTCTTTTGCTGGCAGTGCTATTGTTTAGCTATTACTATAAAATCCTTTTGTAGTGTTAAAATTCTTTGAGATCTCCCCCTCAAAAGATAGGGCGATACAGTGTGTTCTTCTGTCAGTAGAAGAGGAAATGTATAGCAGTCAGCAGCTGAGAGACATCAGGCAGCAACTCTCGGGCCTTCAGAGATGTAAAAGCAAACTCAGCAAAAGGTGATTTTAGCTGTTCCTTTATCGTTTTTGTTGTTGTTGAAACATGAGCAAGTCTCTAAAAGACTCTAGGTAAACATTATGCTAGTTTTGGAATAAATAGCATGGTAATTGCAGATTTAACCCCAGTTTAACTAGAGTACAGGAGCAGGGGTATGGCCTGGATGGGTATTGGGATTGGGGTTGAGTAAGTTCCACCTAGATTATATGACTCATACTTGCATCTCTTGGGAAACTGAATCAGGTCAAGGTTGGAAAAGACCTTCAAGATCATAAAATCCCACTGTCAGCCCTACACCACTGTAACCACTAAACCATCTCCAAAAGTGCCACATTTACCTGTTTTTTGAACACCCCCAGGGACAACTCCACCACCTCCCTGGGCAGCTTGTTCCAATGCTTCACCACACTTTTGGTGACGAAATTTTTCCTAATATTCAACCTGAACCTTCCATAGTACAACTTGAGACCATTTCTTCTTGTCCTGTCGCTAGTCACTAGGGAGAAGAGGCCAACACCTGCCTCACCACAGCCTCCTTTCAGGTAGCTGTAGAGAGCGATAAGGTCTCCCCTCAACCTCATCTTCTCCAGGCTGAACAGAGCTGTTGACAGGTAAATGTTACTCTTAGCACCTGCCCCTGCTTTTTCTAGGTGGTGCTCCATGTGCTTGTCCTACTGGGGGTGACATAACTGCCAGTTCCATGTCAGTTGTACTTCCTGAGGGAAGGTGACACACCCACTGTCGTCACCCCTCATTTGGAAGAACTGGCACCGAAAGTGCTTGTGGGGGGAAGAAGAATCTTGCAGAGCCTGTGTGTAGGTCCCAGGTAGAGGGCTGGGAACCAGTATAGCTGGATGCCTCGCGCAGTGCCAATCTAAGCATTCATTCAGATAACTTTGCTAAATATTGTAACATCAATTTGTGTATCAGATGTAATTAAAACTTCTCTCTGGATAAGCAAATGAATAGAATCGCTGAATCCTTTCATTTTGAGTGAGTTAGGATTTTTGTAGGATGTGGAATTGTCAGCTATCATGCAATTTTAGTTGAATATTATTAAAGGGCACTTGTTTTAAAATAGGAACTTTAACTGATAGCTTACTGAAGTAAGGCCAAGTTCACAGGAGATATGCTGTGTGAATAGAAGGATTTAAAACTTTTCAAATTTTTAAAATTCAACAGTAAAGTCGCATTGATTTGAAAATGGTTATTTTTCCTACCCCAGTTCTTTCTCACACCCTAAGTCCTAGCATTATTTTTCAGAAAAAACCCAGATATTCAGAAGCTGCAAGCATACGTTTTGCAGATTAAATTGAAGTCAATTCATATGTTTTTTAAGATAGGAAGCTTTCTTTTTAACCTGTTGGAAGATACTGTTTCAGTCTAATACATCTCATACATGCATTTCTTCAGTTTCTTTCTTGCAACGTACTCGGAAGTACATCTGAGATTCTAAAATACTTTGAACAACTGAAAATCAGATTTTTATTTTCAAATCAGATGTATCTTAAATCTATTTCAAGGAATATCCTTAATCATTAGAAAAATCTTCATTGGATGCTTATTTATTTATTTTTCCTTTCTCTTGTAGTTCTCCTGCCTTTGATAGATCGTATGGGAGATGCCAAAGACCAAGTTCGAGAGCAGGCACAGAATCTTATATTGAAATTGATGGATGAAGCAGCACCGCCCATGGTATGATTACCTAATGTAGATTCAGATGTAGGCCTCCAGTGAGCTTATGACTTATGCATGAGCTTGACTTTGAATATGTCACAATGTTATGGCGCCTGTTAATGGTGTAAACGTTAAAGATGTTCTTAATGGATTGACACTGTTGCATTGTTCAGTGGAAGATAAAAATCTGGCACAGTGCAGTTCTGCAGTTTTTGCATATCATAGCTAAATTCTGAGTAGATGTTTTCATATCATGTGGCAAGACTTCGTTAATTAAAGCAAATTTGAAGCAACTTCATAGGCTTGAGTTTGCATAATGAGAATAAATAAGTTTATTTAGTTTTGAATTTGCGTTGTACGTACTTGATCACGTAGTAGTCCCCCAGTTGAGATGGTGCATTCTGACTTGGAAAATCTGACTTTCTTTTGTATGACAGACATGCTGTGTGAAGCTTTAACAAACTGAGATTGGGATAAGTTACCCTCTGTCTCGTTGTCTTAGGTCGAAGTCTGAGTTAAGCAAATCTTTTAAGAGTTCTTTAGGCTTCCAGGTGTTAAATCTTGTATGTCTACTGTACGAGTCTGAAAAATGCGGTATTATTGAACAGGATTGTATTGTTTCAGCAATTATGCTATCTGGAACTCTGAAGATCCAGTTTGTCAATAGGAACTGTTACTGAAGTTTTTAATATCTGAAGAAAATCTGTTTCTGAGGTTAAGTGCACAAGTTAATAGGAAATGTCTTATATTTTGTTAATAAAAAAAGATTCTTTTGCGTGCTAATTCCTGGCTTTGCTTATTCATAGATACAAGTTTGAATGTATGTGTGCAGGAAATAAGATTGGGCAGACTTGATCTGCAGTGAGAAAAGTATTGTCAATTGCTTTATTAGCCTGATAGGAAAAACAGGTCGAACGGTAGGCAACTACAGAAACATTTATCTCCCTCCAAGCATGAGGTGTTTTCTCACATGATTTGGTTGCAGATCTGACTGGGATTTAGGCATCAAATAGTGTCATCCACAAAAATATGCCTTCAGCTTTTCATGAGATCCAGCGGTGTTTGTACTCATTGACAAGAGACATCGCAGCCTTTTTTCATGCCAGTAGTTTGGGTGACGTGTTCCTGTGCCCAAGATGCCCTGATGTACCTGGCATGCAGACCTGAAAGTACCCCTACAGTATAATAGCATTTGGGTTAACACACAGCAGAGCATCTTGGCGACACACGTTCATTTGAACAGTTGTTGATAAAGAGTATGGCACTAGTTGCTTCACATGAGGCCCTCATCATGGAGGAGTTTTAGATTACTGGTCCGTCTTTCAGTTTCTGGAGGGTTGTTAGGTTGTACGCTGGGGTGACGGAAGGAAGCTCTCATACTCTTTGAAGGTTACCCACAGCATAGGAAAGAATGCAAGGTTTATGAGGTTCAAGGGACAACATGTGTAAATTACAGGAGGGATGGCTCTTCTGGTAGGTCCCCTGGGGTAGGAGAAACCTGGCTTTGGGTGTCTGCTTCCAGTACAGCTTATGTGTCATTAAAAATTTGGATGAAAAGCATCAATCCTCTTCACAGCAGAGACCAGAACAGAGAAGTCTTTCCTGTGCCTCCAACACTGAAATAGAATTTTAGGCTCCTTTGCTGCAGAGAAATGTCCCTTTGAAGAACTGGGTGGAATCCTTTTTTAGGGATAAGACCTGTAAGTTTTTTTCCTGATGAACTCATTTGTCTGTTCTAGCCTTTTGCTAAATAATATTTAATTTGTCCAGTTGTCAGTTCCCTTTTCTTGTTTTAAATGTGTTTCTGTTCTGGATGGTGTTTGGTTTTTTTCCTTTGTTTTTAATGAGAGAGAACTAGATGTTGCTGGTTATGGACAGGAGAGCATACAAATAAGAATATAGGTGGTATAAATGCATGTATATGAGACAAAGAAAGGTTGACACCAATTGTTGCTAGCAGGCCATGAAATTGCTAAGCAGCCATTTGAATTTATGTTCAGAAGAACTCAGTTTTTAAAGTTCACTTAGTTTAGTGAAAAATCTAAATTTCCCTTCAGCTGGATTTCTTTCAGTACAGTAATCTTTCTACCTGTATTTTTGTACACCTAGTAAGGAGATTTCCTTTTTTCCATGTTTGTCCGGGACAGTGGGTTAATTGGAAGGATGTTTTCTTCCCTAAAATCCTGTACTTTGTTGGTAAGCTGTGCAGCTTTGGCAAGCCCTATCCTGCTTGTCTAAGGTCTGTGTTCTCTAAATGTAATGAAGTATAAACCAAACAAACAAGAAACCACAGATGGGACAGAATGATGGAGCAAGGCTCTAATTGGAAAATTTTATGTCTGCTATGAAGTGTGCTACCTCATTAATCAGGAGAATGCAGTATTCCCTGCTTTGATGCTGTCTGCTCTTGTTGATCAGTAGCTGTTTGAGTTTGCGGTGGTGGGTTTCCCCCCCTGGAAAGCCAAACACGGTTGCAGTAATTTCTATCTAATACGTTTAAGCAGATTAGCATGGAGTTATTCTCCGTTGCAGTCGCACCTCTGGAGAGGTAGTAGGAATGAGGGTGGTGCCCAGACTGCAAAATGTGGGATTGCCAGTGTGCAGCCATCACTAGGCAACGTTCCCCGCGGATGCTTGCGGGCTGGCCCGGGCTGTCATGGCAGCGCTGCAGCTGCGGGAGTTGCAGTTTGAGTCTGTGCATCTGCTCCGAAACACCACCCAGAATCCCAAAGGCTCGTAAGCTTCTTATTTACACTTCTTACACAGTAACGTGCAGCTAAGAGAACAACGAAGGAGATGGAAAGGTAAAAGGAGAAATGGAGGAGGGAGAGCTTAAAGGCAGGCAATGAAAAATGAGTGCGCAAGAAGGTAAACGAGGGTTTAGCGAGCCAAGAGAATCAGGCGACAAGAAGCAGCAGTGGCACAAAAGGAGGAATGAAAGCAGGGCAAAAATGGAAGTAAAGGAATTGGAATCAGTGGGCAAGAAATAATTGAAAAATGAAGAAATAAACTAAAAGCAAAAGTGGGGGAGAAGTGGACAGCAGGAGTATGGATAAGGACAAGCTAAAATGGATGAGAGGGAATTTTGGCAGGGAAACAGAACACTAAGCACAAGAATATAGCAACTTCTGCTTGAGTCAGTAGTTTGTAGTGTTAACGTTTGGTCTGTGTTAACTGTAACAATTCTGTATGTTTTTAAAAGCTGTTTCTCAAGCAATACAAGTACTCAGATTTCTGAAGGATGTTTTTTTAGAAATTGCTTTTGGCATAGGAATAATCCATGTTGTGTTCCATGCTGTGCATTTTATAACTTAATTTTATCTGAGAAGTGCCTTTACTTTTTCGGTGGACCTGTCTTCTGTTGGTTTTTGGTTCTTTTTAACTACGATGAATGTAATTATAAAATCTGTGTAGAATTATGTTCTGCTGTGCTCCTGGTAATCAAAGGCAATTCTTTCTGTTTTTCTAGTACATTTGGGAACGCCTTGCTGTTGGTTTTAAACACAAGAATTACCGATCCCGAGAAGGAGTGTGTTTGTGTCTTATTGCTACCTTAAACACGTAAGCTTTTTGTTTCTATGGATACTTAATGATTCTATCAGTCTTCTGAATGTCATTTTTCTCTGAAGCTAATACTTTAGGAACTCTGATTTGATCAAAGTAATAAATGGGGAAAATCAAAAAACTTCTGAGCTTTCTGAAAGACTAAAGCTATAGTGGATTTTGTCTAATTTAAAAGTAGACGAAGGACTGATGAGAGATGGAGCTTGATTGATATAAATTTGTATTTCATCAGTACTAAGCTAAGAGTTCACTTGTGTATGAAGTATTTTCTGTATGAAGTATTTTCTGGTTTTCTGTTTTAAAAAAAGTAACTTTTTTTTTTTAAAGTTATGGTGCACAACCATTAATCCTCAGCAAGTTGGTACCACATCTGTGCACAGCATTTGGTGACTCACATAGTCAGGTAAGGATTTCATTACTTCCTGATGCTTGAACAACTATACTTTTGACAGAGGAATGAAAGTGAAATAAATGTAGGCATTAATGAAAATCCTGTAGGCTTGCTTGTATACAACAGATTTACTATTTTCTACCATGAGAAAAAATAAACCCATTTTCTTCTGAATCACTCCACCCATTGGAAGATGACAGTGGGGTTGCGAAGGCAGCAGTGTTGCTGTATATTGGCCTCTTTAATTTGATTTCAGAGGTTGAGGGTAATCATAACTCAAAAATAGGTGTTTGTTATAGAGCATGTTGAAAGACAAGGCGGGGGAAAAATTGACTGGAAGAATTGCCTCCAGAAGGAACCTCTACATGAGACCTGTAATAGTCTGCCAAATTTGCTAAATATAACATCATCACGTGTAGTAATTTCCTAGATGGAACCCAAATGGCATGAGCACATGCAAGGACAGTAAATCAGTTAATTAAGCAAAAACATCTGCAGTGAAAATCAAGATGTAGTTCATAATGTTGACATGTGAACTTCAGAAAACCTTCAAATGGAAATGGATAAGATCTTTCCTGATTTATCTGAAGTTGGGTCTGAGAGAAAAGATGAGGAGCACAGTATGGAAGAAAGTAGCACTGGTAGGAGATGGGAAAATAAACAGGATAGTCTTCTAAATTTATTTTCTGGGTAGTATAGTGTAGCATTTAGTCTAGAGACAATCTGTTAAGAATTTGTCTTGTTTGTTGATCATAAGTAAAGATACAGTTTGTATCTTGATAGGTCAATTGTGGGTCCAGCTCACACTGTTACACAGAACAATACTAAAGTCATTGCAGTCATTCTCTATAGAGAATAGTGGCATGTACAAACTTGCGTTTTTTGCAGATTTGATTGTGTTGACTGTGGCTTAAAATTTTTAAAGAGGCAGTCTGCCTCCTTGCTTTAACTGTTCTTTCCCTTTCCCCTGTCTTGTATTTACTCCCTTGCTTGTGCTTATGTGATGCCATGTAATTCCTGTTGAAGGAAGTAAAGAAAACGCACATCACTTGGCCCATTCCTGTGGGCAGTCAGGTCCTTAGTTTCCAGAAGGACCTCGCTGCATGTAGAAACAGATGAAAACGAGATGAAGTGTCAAGACAGAGTGCAGGGGCTAACTTTTGGAAGTATTGCCTACTGTGAAAGAGCCTTTTAAAGAAAGCACGTTTTTTTCCACAAATACTGTTCTTATGTCAATCCCAGAAATTCCCTCTGGAGCTGTTACTTTTGGGATTTTTTGTTCACCATCTGGAGATGTTCCAACTTGGAACAAATACCAACTTGAAATAACAGTTGTATTTCCTTTCCATCCTCACTGTTTCATGAAATGAGTTGGCATGCAAGTCGATAGGAACGGGAAGATTAGTGGGTTGCCAGCAAATGTTGTTTTGGTTTCTGTAACCTTGAAATTAACAGTTGAAACTGTGCTCACAGGTGAGAGATGCTGCTATAGTAGCCATTGTAGAGGTTTACAGACATGTGGGAGAGAAAGTACGACTAGATCTTACAAAGAGAGGAATTCCTCCTGGAAGGTGAGTTACCAGTTTTGATTTTGTAATCCATTCTGTGTTACTGATCTTTATCAGAACTTTAAACTTACTTAAAACTTTGTTTTGAAATTTTTACAATGCTTATTTTATCTTCTAGTAAACTTTACATCTGTTGTGATGTTCCTAGTATTGCTGATTTTATTTTGCTGTAGTCTTTTCTGCTTGGAAGAGGCATACAGGTGTATGGTGGAAAGCAGCTTTATGTTCATGAGTTAAAATCCCTTGACTTTAAGAGAAGCTGAGAGCTGGACAGAAGTAGAAAAGTTTTAAAATTAAGCAAATATGTACTGAGTGCAATAGGGAAATAATTAGAAAATATTTGAATATATAAATCTTGTTTTGTGTTTTAAAGTTGTTCTTCAGCCTCAGTGTATGAGTCTCAGCTGAAACACATGGATACTTTTCATGCACGTGTGAAGAGAACAAATGCGTGTGTCCATGTGTGAGTGTGCAATGAATGTATGACAAATGAGCAAGCTACTACTTTCTTAAAATTAGTTATAATGGAAAAATTGCCTTCTTTACATCAGACCAATCATTTCCACCCTAGATGTTTGCTGGTGGGCTACAGTTAAATGAAAGAGGCATTTCCAAATAGCTACTTCCCAATTTGAAGTTGCAATTTTTGGGTTCAGTGAGAGAGAGAAGTGTTCAGGAGTGTTCACTGGTCTAACTGTTACACATGCCAACACAGGACACACTGGATATTTCCTGCAAAACATACAAGGAAGTTTTGAAAAACAATTCCCATCTTTAAAGGCTGGTCTGTTGAGTGTAGATCAGTTTATATGAAATAAAAGTAGCCATTGTTTTCTTGCTACCTTGGTAAGGATTTGGTTAATTAAGAAAGCTAGACAGAGCTTGGAATTGTGTTTAGAGGAAAAGGCTGTTTATACAATAAAGTCTTTCAAATTCCCTATTAAAACAATTTACCCTTTTAAAAATGTGTTAACCCTTTATTGATTAACACGCCACTTTAGTCTGAGTCTTCATCTCACATTCAGCTTCATCAAAATGAAGAAGAATCTCCCAGATGGTGTCAAGAGAGAATATCAGGGTGGTGGATACTGTGCCTAATCAGACCTTTCCAAACAGATATTAGTCTTAGTTTTTAATGATGGTTTGTAGGATATCAAAATAACAGAGTGGTGTTGGATTTATTGTTTCCCATTCCAGGCAGGGTTCAGCCTATTTGGACAAAAGCTTACCCTGCCTATGGGAAGTGGTACAGGTTCTCTTCTGTCTGATGGCTGTGACAATTTTAGGCTATTAAGAGATTATATGGTTCCCATGGGAGTTGAAGCTGTATTATTACTACAGTTCTAGAAATTGAGTTTCATAGCAGATAATTGGAACATATCAGTGAAGATCCCTCTTGCTTGAAGATAGGGTCTTGGACATCTTTTGGAACAGAGAATAATAGCAAAAGAGTGCAGATGAAAGGCTTTGTTCTTACTATGACCATTGGGTTCAGCACTCATCCTGTACACGTTTTCATGTGATGCAAACTGAGTAAATCTTGGGATCCAAATAGGATTAAACACCATAGGAGCTTTGTATCCTCAGGGCAGTCAACAGCTTCTAATTTAGTTGCAGAAGGTGCCACATTGTTACTTCTACTCTCTGAATCAGCTGAATACAAAATTCCCCCTGATCTGGGAGGAAGTGTACTTGCACCATTTGTATTTACATAAAGAAGCAAGGCTGTACTCTCAGTGCATGTTAAACAGGTTATTGCCACTGAATCTCAACAGTTTTGTGCCTGATAGACAAGGCTGGCATAAAATAATACATGAGCTGAGTCTCACTGCTGTGTCCTCTGCAGTAGTTTTCAGGTTGGGATGAAGGGGGAAGTTAAGCATAAGGCTGCTATGCGCTGTCCCATCCATCGCTGACAGAAAGCAGAGTTTCTCTAGCCCCTTCTTACTCCTTCACATAAGTGACAAGGTGGCTGACAAAGCTCAGGAAAGACAGATTAGCTCTATGGTAGCTCAGACTGTTGTTCCTTCAGAGGCAGACCTAATTTAAGACATTTCTTACCCAGTCCCTGTCAGAAGATTTCCCTTAGCTTAGATGCATTAAATTTTTCATGTGGTTATGCAGGAGCTATGATCCGTGGGAAGAAACCTTTGATGTAGAGTATCATCATTGTTTTGAGGAGAATCTGTGTTCATATTTGAGTGTCTGGGTAGGTTTTAAGGGTTTTAAGTATTACAGATAATCTATGGTTCAGACACAGCTGCTTTCAGTTGTTGAGTTCAGCCTTAAAGAACTGCACTGCAGCTCCTTCACTGACGGCGTGACAGCGCGTTAAAAATCATGCATAAACATAAATATTAGCAGAAAACCCCATTACTTCAGTATTTGGTGCACATGTGATTCAATAAAATCTAGGCATGTTTAGTTTACATAATAAATTACACATTAGAGGTCTGTGTGTTGCTGCCTGAATGCACTCTGCCCTAAAGCGCTGAAAATAAGAGCTCATGTCTGCTGAGAGGAAGGCAGGAAAGTTAATCAAGCATTGTTCTGAGAAATGGTTCGACTTCCTTAAATATGCAAATGGTATATACATGTTGTGTCTATATAAAGCCAAATGTAGTCAGTAATTTAATTGCAGGAGGCTTGAAAGGTTTTGTAATCTGCACCTGGTACATTTGCCTTTGTGGAAAATAACAGGATTTTCTAGAGTAGGGTGTTGGACGTGCTGGACTCTAGGTAGTCAGTAAAAGAAGATGTATCTTACTTTGGTAGTTCAACTCTACTTCCTAGTACTGTACATTTTCTTCAGTGTATTTTTATTCTTTGCAGAGACTTTTGAGGCTGTGTATAAATAAAATCAGCAAGTTCCTCTTCCTATTTATTATTTTTCAGCTTCCATATCTCAGAATAATATTGTGCTTTTTGCCTAAAGCACATTCCCTTTTCAGAAAAATCTGTATCAAGTCACTGGGAATCTGGATGCTGTTTTCCCTTCTGTTAAAGTTGCTGCCAAAGAGGTTTGACTGTCTGAAAATGGATGTTCTATTTCTTGTTCTGTGAGCCAAGAGTAGTGGACAGGTTTTGTTCTCTATGGGCCAAATTGAATTTGTTATAGTATGGAATCTGTGGCTGATCTTCCCTGAATGGAAATCGTGTATATGGCTCTGGGTAGCAGTTGCTTAATCTTAAGTGTTAAAAGCTTTCTAAGATCTTTCAGGAAGTCATCTGGCAAGTTTTCCCACTGTTGCTTGAGAAACATAAATGTAAAGAAACAGCTATTTGTTTAGGTCTTATGTCTAGGCCACAACTTTGCATCCTGAAATGTTAAAGCATTTTGCAGTATGCTTTTCTGAATACCCCATTTTATGTGGTATGTGCATTCTGCTTATCTTGTCTAGTTATAGATGATGTAGATGAGGTCCATCTGTGTGTCCAGATGTGGACACATGGCTGTGTAAGATGTCTTTTTTTTTTTGAAGGGGATACTAAGGGGAAGTAAGTGCAACGTTTCATATGGGCCATTTCCTGCTTTAGACTGGCTTTGGACATGAAGAATAGACTAGTTACCACCCTTTCTTCTTCATCCTTGTGCTATTGACAGGGGAGTGATGTGGTTTTTGCCTCTTCATCACAAGATCCACATTTCTATGTATCCCCCTCAGTCTCTCATGTGAACAGTTTAATTCCATCAAGCATGGTCACAAATAACAGCTTTCCAGTCTAGAACCATAGTGCATGTTCTTTGCTAGCATCTGCGCTTCCATGTGTGTGCATGTCAGTCTTAGAGGGGTATGTATTCCTTTCATTGAATGTAATCACCACAATATGTTAATCCTTTGATAGACACCTGTCACTTGCTGTAAGAGAGGGTTTAGGAGGTTACCAGGAAAACCCCTATTTAAGGTGCTACAACCTCATATTCGTTCACTGAGACAGCAAGTCATACAGAAGTAGCCTGCTGTACTGAACATGTGTTCTTTCTCATTGGGGATTTTTCCCCACTGCAAGTGACTGAAGACTTGTCTGAGTCTTTTTGGAGGAAGACAACAGTATTTCTATTCACTGGTAACATAGTCGTTCTACTGACTGATGACTTCACTGATTGATTATGCATGTCATATCCAGGCTTGGATATGGGCTTGCAGTTACAAGATGAAGTAATCATAGAATCTTAGAATGGTTTGGGTTGGAAGGGACCTTAAAGGTCATCTAGTTCCACGCCCCTGCCATGGGCAGGGATGCCTTCACTAGACTGGGGCCCAAAGCCTCACCCAACCTGACCTTGAGCACTTCCAGGATGGGGCTTCCACAACCTCTCTGGGCAACCAGTTCCAGTGCCTCACCATCCCCATAGTGAAGAATTTCTTCCTAATGTCTAATCAAAACCTGCCCTCTTTCAGCTTGAGGCCATTGCCCCTTATCCTGTCACTACACTCCCTAGTTGAACAGTCCTTCTTCCACTTTACTGTGGGACCCCTTTAAGTATTAATGGTGCTCTTCTCAAGGGACGTTCCACGTTTCTGTTGACAGTGAAACCAGTCTTCACCCAGCCTTGTTAACTCTTTGATTCCTTTTGACCAAACTTTCTTTTGCCAGGAGCTAAACTCCTGTAAACATTCTTAAACTGATCGCGGTTGCAATCGTTTTTAGAGACATCAGCCCATACTGCCTTCTGCCTGTGGCTGTGAGAAGAAATAGGAGAAGGTAGCATGAAGAGCTGGATGGGGAGGAGAGGGAGGAAGAAACTTCTTGTGAGAGTCATTGCAAAGTAGTAGTTACAGTTCCTGTGAGCTGTAATAGAGAGCGGGTTGGATCTACAGTAGTGCTTAGCCATTTTGTCAGCTGTGTTTTACTGGATTTTTTTTTTTTGTAATTATGACAAAAAGTACTCAAAAAGTGTGCCTCTGGCCCTAAAGATGTGCTTTGAAAGCTTTGGGAATGGAAGTATTGTGTTGTTCTCTACCCTGTGCCACTGACTGCATAGCATCCAGTGCTGGCCAACACATTTTTTTAATGTTCATAGTATTTCAGATATTTTGCCCAGAGTGAGAGGCAATGTATATATGTATGGTGTTAATGTATTTAAAAGGAAACATTTAACTTTTTTCTGTTTAAAATGCTCAGGAAAATGTTTTTTGAAAACAAAGTTCAAGAGAACAGGATTTTTTTTGTCTTTTGAATTCTCTAAAATATGTTTGCCAAATGGGTAACATCAGCCTAACAGGATATAAAAAATGAGGTGAAATTTTAAAGGAAGCGTGTTATTCTCTCTCGTTTTCCCATTCAGTTTCTCTCAGGATAACAATATAAGCTTTTCTGATGTAGTGTTAAGTCCTCCTCGTTTACTAGGTGTTTAGTGTGGAATCTAGCAGTGTTGAGGGGAACTGGCAGTCACTGGTAAACAGTAAAAACACTTCCTATGGTCTGTATGAGACTAATGCATTACCATGTGTATTGATTCCTGTGTGACCTTTTCACTTTTTACATTTGAAAGTGCATACAATGTTAATGGGATTCCACATGTCATTAGTAAATGCTAGTTCCCAAAAAGCATTTAATATAATGAATAGTAGTTTTACTTTTTCAAGGCTAAGTGCAAAAATCCCCACAGTTTGATGTAAGTCGTCTTTGTTTTATAAATAGACCTTTTAATGAAAAGATGGAAGTTTAATATTAAAGCAGTGTAGGCTGACACTTGTGAATAGCTGCCGTTTCACACGTTTTGCTGTGGCTGTGATGGTTGTAAATATGCTGGTGACACAAAAAGGAGGAGGATGATAGGTTCCAGAGAGAAGACTGACAAGTGTGTTAGAGAAAGATTATAGAAAACTACTACTGAGCTACATATAGTTTTGAGATATGCTGAGATTGTGGAATAACTGCTGGCCTGTGTTAGGGGACTTACATGATTAAGGATTTGGGGTGTTTTTAAAAAAAAATTTGTTTCTTTAGATGTATGCAGTAGGGATGTCCTTTTTTTTTGGCATTCTCAGCTAAATCCGGGTAGTTTATGTTATGGGCCTGTTAAGTACAGGACAAATTTGCTCTGTAGCAGATTGCTTTGAAGTATTTAGAAAGTAAAAATAACGCATTGTGAGAGTCTAACACGTTGCAGAGTGTGGGGAAAGGCTTTTTATGCCGCTGTCTGGCTGCGTGTCGTGGTTTTTCTCATGTTCTCCGTTACTAGATAAATGAGGCACTGGTGAATGAAAGGGGCATGCAGTGTGTCAGAGAAGGTAGACTGCACAGTGAGGGTGCACAGACTCTGCACAGGTCACTGAGTAAAAGTGGTGTGTGGGGAAGGAAATTGAAGAGTTAAATCTTTGTGCATCCTTGACTTTACCTCTTTACGTATTGTGAGAATTTTCCTGCCCAAACACTGTTCTTGCCCACCTTTCTTGTTTTAGCTTTAAGTAGTTCATGGGTTGTGAGTTGTAAACACAGCCTTTTTGGGGTCTGCTCTTTTAGCAAATTTGGAATTGGATAATACAGTCTCTAGTACTGGTAATGGAGCTGAACTGTACCTGCTCAGAGACTTGTGGGCTATTGTGAGATTTGTAGTTCATAACTCTCTCTGCATTTAAGGTCAGGATTCAGTCCTCCCAGTCCTGTAGCTAAAATTTCACATGCATGTTAGATGTTCCCGCATTATGAGTAGCCTAAATTGCAGAAAAGACTTTTGGTGAAATGCAAGAAACTCTTCTCACTTGTTTGCAGGTGAAAAGTGTGTTATTTATGTCAGTACAAACCCATTGCTAGCCCCTGGCTCACGTTTTGAGATACTTCCACGGATTGCATTGAGGCTTGGGCAGGAATGGCTGGTTTGCTAGCTTTCTTGCCTGAGCAGCATTTCTACCTTCTGGGACTAGATTGCAAATCTGGAGGGTTTTTTTAGATTTTTATTTCTTATATTTTATTGTTATTGTCATGTAGCGTAGTTTACATGCTGCACTTGCAGTGTGTTTTCTGCCATGAGAGTTTAAATTAGTGGGGGGTGTGGTGAGCTGTAACTGAGGTGTTACGTGTGCCTGAAGTTTAGAGAAGAGTGGTTTATGGTTTTTTTCCCCAGTGGAAGTGCTAACTGATACAGAAGTGTTTTCATAACAAAACTGAGGAGAAATTTTGAGGACCAAAACTTTGAGTAGAACCACTAATTATCTCAGAACAAATTAAAACAGTAATCCCTATTTTTTTTCCCACATGAACATTTCATAGTTCAAATTGTTGCCTTTTAGCGTTGTGTATAAATAGGGTAATACCACAGTCATCTGAACCCAATATATACTATTACTGAACTGGAACTTCAGAATTTTAGTTATTTTAAACCATGTGATACAGATGCTCAGTTTTGTTCCTTGCTAAGTTGACTTAGTTCTCTCTGCATTTGTGTGAGGATGCTCAACTAACAAGGGGAGCCCTCTAGGAGCTGTTTCTAGATACTCGTTATCCCTCATATATTCTGCATTACTGCTTTATATGTGCTAATAAACATGCATTTCTGTGATTTCTGTTTTTACTAGTAAAGTGGGGGGATTTCAGATGTAAAAATATTTTTGTTATTTTTCTCTACAGGTTGCAAACAATCTTTGCAAGATTTGATGAAGTAAAAAATTCTGGAAATATGATTTTAAGTAGTGTCAGTGGTGAGTATGAAAATCCATATATTTATAATCACTTCAGATTAATACAAAATACTTAAATGCTACTATTATCAATGTGAGATGGATAACTAGAAACATATGTAAATACAAAAAAAATGACACAGTGAAACAAACTTACACTGGGTTACTGAAAGAATTTTCAGCATACAATGGGAAAAGGTGTTAGAACTGCCTGGAAACAAGCAATGAATCCTAAACAAGTTACATGTGCACTCCTCTAGTAGAGGATACAAGAATCTGCAAAGTGAAACATTCACACACTGGGAAAAAACTTTAATGACCCTTTCTTTCTCCTGTGGTATATTTCTAAAAGAAAATGGTAATGTAATGATGAATGCATTTGATTTCTTCTCAGTTGAAATGATGAATCATTATTCTAATACATGGACTTCTAAATCACAGAAGGAAGTGACTGCAGCATTCAGACACTTAAATATTGAAGTTAAGACTTTGCTGGGTTTAAGCTCTTTATTTTTGGTGGATTTTATGAAAAGAGAATCCTTGTTGCTTCGTACTGCATTCTTGATGTAGTATTTTGTAGTATAAAAAGTGAACCCATTCTTTCTTTAAACAGTAAGAAAAAAAACCTGTTGCATAATAGCATAACAAGGACAGTGTTTGGCAGTGACTTCAATGTAGTTGTTTTTGAAAGTTTCATTGTCTGTCTTCTGCAGTAGATCTTGTTTAATAAGGAAAGGTTCTCTGATGTTATTTTAATTTCAGAGCAGCTACCTTGACTGAAAAGCAGTCTCTGCTAAATCTAAAAAGTGTAACTATGTAAGAGTAGAAATATTTTGAGGGATGCATTATGATTTGTAAATGTACTCAAATATACCTTTTCTTCTTAAACATTCTTGCCCTTTACTGGTTAGTGTTAAAACAGGACAGACTATCTGTTCCAAGGAATGTATTTTTACAGCCTTTTCTTTGAGGTAGTGAGAGTTTCCTTGCTGCATTCTGCTTAGCAGTACAACACTGCTATTCTTGAACACTTAAAGAATGCACAAATAAATTTGTAAGCGTTAAAACAAAAGGAACCAAAAGAAAGCATACTAACTGGGGGGGGGGATGTTTTACATTAATGTTATGTTAGGTTGTAAATTGGGTCATTGTGGAAGGGTAAATCACTGTATATGTAAAGCTAATCCCGGTGCATAGGTTTGAGAGGTTCAAAGATGCATTTTATTTGGGTTTTTTTCCTGTTGCCAATTCTCATGAGAATGGGGAAAGCTACATGAGAGAATATAAATGCATTTGGTGGCCCTGCCTGTGGCAGGGGGGTTGAAGCTGTATGATCCTTGGGGTCCCTTCCAACCCATACCATTCTATGATACTATGATTGAAACAATTTAAATATATATTAAAATCTAAGTACAGCATTGGTGGACTACTTTACATAGCACTTTTTCTCTCTATTTGAAGACAGTCTATTATTTTTCTTTAAGCCATTTTTATCTCAGCTGTAAAATGTGGATACTAATGCTGATCTATGGCGGTATAAACCATTTATTTTGTCTTGTAAGTGGCAATTTCTCTGCAAAAGTTACTATGATTCTGTTTTGCTACTATAGGGGCGGAATCCCTCTAATACATTGGTTTCAGTACTTTTCCTTGAACCTATTTTATCTGTTGCATCCATCTAGACAATGTTTTCATGTTACTGAAAAGATACTCTTCCATTGTTAGCGTTTTATCTTGGCTTTATCCTTCATTATTCTCTGAAGAACAATTTATTTACTGCTTCATGTGTAGATTGAAAGTTACTGTTGAATTCTTGTAGCCTTGTTACCAACTTCTCTTTTTAGGAGCTTTATCAAACATCTCTGGATAAAGGGCAGATTTTAATGTCTAAATACATGTGTTAGAGGGTTGAGGATCTAAATTTAAAAAAAAATTTTTTTAGTGCTCTAGGTATTTTGGGGGAGATTTTGGGATGGTAGAGTGGAACAGGGTTTTGTTTCAAAGAGGGGAGGGAGGGGACAAAGAACTGTTCAGTAGGCTTTCATGTAATTAGACTGGCACAGCTCTGTAGCAGACCTTTTTACCAGCAAAAAGGGAATGACTTTTTTGCCAGATTGAGTTACTTTCCCAAATAAGTGAGCTGCACTGATGTGGATTCTCTTCAGTGTGTGATGGTTAGGAAAGAGCTTCCTAATACAACTGTGGAAGATGTCAGCTTCTTTGTAGGCCTGAGCAGTGCTGCTCTGGTAGTCAATCTTTGTTGTGTTGACCTAGTTTCTGAGAACCCAGGGATGTGGTTTAGGATTCTTGTATCAAATAATGTCAGTTGTTCAGTCTCTTTATTCAGCATGTACTAAGGAGGAAGGAAGAAAAAGCATTAAAAACCTCTAAAGTCACAGCTTTAAACAATCTGAATACAAGTATATTTTCTGTAGTACTTTAATAATCATAACAAATACATATTTTTAAAAAATGTTTGCACTGGCATTATTAAACACATGACAGGTTTTAAAAATGTTGTATTGCTATGCATAGTTATGTGGGAGAAATACAGGGAGAATAGGAAGAGCTACTGTACCTGCAGTCTTAAGGACACTGGTAGGATTAAAACCTTGTTACGCCTGTCACTGTGTTAGAGTGGACTTATTGTGAGCAGTACATTAGTCTTGTGTTGCCATCTTTCTTTATCAACTCTGATCCCTGATGAAACTGTAAAGAGACGAGCAATGAGTTACCATTGGAGACTGGCAGATCCTCTTAGAGGGTAGATGAGGTGCAAAGCATACTGAAACAGGTATGTATGGGGATAATTCAGGCGAGATGTAGCCAGGAGTTCTCAAAACCCAGCAGATGATAAGGTGCGTGTCTAGCAAGGGGACTGGGCAGGAGTCTTGGTGCTTTATGTTGTCACACTGCTGCTGGCTTGCCTCTCCTACTGACCTTGAATTTTTTTTTTGTCTTTTAAAATTATTTTCCTCCCTTTGCCCTCAGATGTGGATAGTAAAACCAGACATAATTTCTTCAGCATGAATTATGTGAATGAATTAGCAGCTGTAAAAACTTTGGGGTTTGTTTACATTCATAATGGTGTTGCATAGTTAAGAGAATCCTATCAAGATGTTTGCCTGTTAAGCAAAAGCTTACGCATGCTGCTGGTTTTGCCCGTTAACTCCACGAGAAATAGGTGTATCCCTGTAAACTGGGGAAGGCTCTTTAAGGCACCTCCCCACTTCTCAGCAAATGAATGTTCATTTCTATGGAAACAGAGCTGGCAGCCAATCTCAGAGCTGCAAGAGCACTTGTTTCTGCTGCCTGAGATTTGTAAATACTGTTTTCTCAAAGAGAATTTAAACAGACTCCTATATCGGGTAGTAGTGTCAATTTTGAGACGGGGAATTAAAAGTAGGGAAAATAATAATATCGAGCTCTCTACTTTTGTTTCTTTCTGCAGATAGAATGATTTGAGCTGAATGTAAATTGTGCATCTCTACTCAAGCCAGCCCATTTTAATGGTATGCCTCATAGTGTTAGCTTTACAGACATAAAACGTGACAGGTAGGATACAGTCACATTACTACCATGGCTGTAGGGGAGCCGTGTTATGGGTGATAAAGGTGCAGTAAAGGTATACGGTCTCCTAAAAAAAAACCCCAAACCAACCCCAAATAAAAATCCATAGTGCAAGTATGTTTCTGGTTTTCCACATTTACGCTTTTGTTTTTTATTTCCTTTTGCTGTTTTCTATTTGGAAATACAGTTACTATGGAGACAGTGACGACATACTCTGACCGAGCTCACCACTGTGGCACAGTGTGACTCTGCGTAGTTTGGGAAATATGGAAACTGGTGATGGCCACCATGATTATTTTATACAGGTTTTTCTTGCCAAAGCGTTTCTCTTGCTTGCTCAACGCAAGTGGTTGCAATTTATCCACCTTCTTTTAAATTTCAGCTGCTTTTCTTGCTGGCTTGTAATTTCCAATGGGAAAATTTAGCAACCAGCGAAGCGTGTGGGCCCGTTTAAGCCCGTTGGGCAGTGGAGGGCTTCAGCAGGCTGATGCTCCCACAGGTTTTTAAGGAGTGAATTATTGCCACAGGCAGCTGGGCCCCGGCCCCTGCGAATATGTGTGTTAGGGCTGCGTGTCCGTGTCTGGCTGCGCTTTAAACTTTTCCTCAGGCAAGAGGAAATATATTGGGACTGCTTTTTAAAAACAGCTTTATTGGGCTGTGCTCTTTCTGACGTTGGTATGTCAGTTTAAGCATCGATTTTTTGGGGGAATAAAATGGAAGCAGAATCCCAGGTTTCGGGGCTTTCATTGTGATAAATCCCACGCCGCCTCAGGACCTTCTCCAGCGGCTGCGGCGCGCAGGCTTTAGGAACGCTGTTTCTCTGGGAAGTTTTGAGGGGCTTTCCCGAATGCTCCCGCCCCGCTGCAGCTTTCTTCGAGGAGCTGCCGCCTGCTTCCCCGGCCTTCGGTTCACCTGCCCTGTGATCGGCTTCCCCTCGCAGAATGCCCACCCCGACCCGGCAGCCGCGCGGGAAGCAGGCAGGCCCTTTTTCACCCTACGTGTGAAATGTCACCTCACGGGTGGGCGGGCCTGCGCTTCCCCGGCGGGCACGGCCGCTGCCCGGCGGCGGGGCGGAAGGGATG
>VZTU01015795.1:3308-37917 GCA_013400835.1 Zapornia atra
CGGCGGTTTCCGGGGGGGGGGGGTGTGTGGAAATGCGTGTTTCTAATTTACTTTTACAGGCAGCACTATTCCTGTATTTTATTTACATAAGGGTTGAAGTTAGTTAACTTCCCATTTCTCACAAGTGCAGTGCTAAAAGAAAAAAGAAACAGTCTTCTTATAAAGAGAAGTCAAAATAGCATCTAAAATCATTCCCTACAAATAGAAACTTAGAACTACGTTGAGCCATAAACCCTAACTGGTGAGAGAAGTTTTACAACAGAAGCAAGGGTGGAAAAAGCAGAAGGTCAAAGTTTAAAGTCAGAAAGCCCTGCAAGAACAGCGGCTCACCACCCATAGTTTAGTTTCCAGAAAAAGGATTGCAGTAAGGTTTCAACATTGCTCTTCTTCACAGTGGCCAAAATCTCCTGTGCTACGGCAGCATTATTAACACATTACTTGTTCCTTGCCAGCGTTCCTAAGTCAGTGGCAGTTAAGAGTCACTGCTATGGACTCGATGAAGCATTTTTGCTTCACCAACCAAAGAGGTGCAGGCACAGCCTACCTCCGGAAAAATTTTCTCCGTAACAGCAAGAATTTAGTGAAGGAATATTTTAGTAGGTTGTTCCTATTCCCATGTTAACTGTTACAAACTATAGGGGAAAAAGACCCTTCAAATTCTGCAGTTCTTGGGGCACCAGTCTGCTTTACTCATAGGGAAGAATGGATGTGCCTTTGTCTGCTAGTTAGATGCAGTCAAATCTGTACCACGCTGGCTCATTAACAACTTTATGAAAAAGCAGAAATACCAACCAGAGAAATTTGCCTGGACCTTGTAGTAGGCTACAAGAGAAACAAGTCAACATTACAAGATCCTCGGCTTCTAGGGAATTTGTACTAAAACAAAGACTAAACACTTCAGGGAATTTTTCAATTGGCAATTTATTTAGCCACAGGATTTAAATAGCAAGGAGTGAACTGGTATACAGCTATTTCAAGGTAATTACGCTGTTCTGTAGCTAAGGGCTACCTTATTATCAGTGTATGCAAAGTAGCTAAGGTACCTGATGATGTAAGCAGAATTCCTTATATGAATCCCACTTACACAGGGCTCTTTAGATTTTGATTTAATGGTGGATGTTTTTTTACTCTTCCAAACACACCTCTGAAGGAGTATCCTGAGTCAATCATTCTGGTCTTGGTAATGGAAGAGATGTAATTAAATGCTTTGCCATTTATTAACTTGTATGGTATACAGATTTTATCACAACACTGGGTGAAAGTCTTTTGGGTTTTATGGTTAAGCTTGAATGATTTGGAGCAATGGTCACCTAAGAACTTTCACCACCTGTACTATGGCTTTTAGCCACCCCCAAAAACCCAAAAAAACCAGCTGATGTAAAGTACCTACTTAACACAGATGATATAGATAAAAACTAACCAAAGAACTTTAAGTTGTGACAATAAAAGCACACACACAGAAAGGAGCGGGGGAAAAGCCGATGTGAGAAAAATCATAACAAGATATTTCTAGAAATTTGTAATTTTGAGTGGATTTCACTAGCTGCGTATTGTCCTTAGAGACCACAGCAACTGTTATGAGCACTGACTTTATGAAACGTGGAGGGGAAAAAACCCTCAACAACCTTACAGACATCCCAGCAGTCATGACACATCACTGCTTTTTTCTCATGTAAATAATTGAGTACCTATCTTGTACTGAATCGATACGTTTTTTTCTTCACCTGTATTACATGTACATAGTGACTGAGTGGCATTTTTGTACAGCACATTCCCACTATGCTCACGATCAAAGATCATAACTGATTACTTAAGTTGCATGACCCTAACGCAACAGGACCTAGGTAGCCTGCTTTGGCAGGGGGTTGGACTCGGTGATCTCTGGAGGTCCCTTCCAACCACTACGATTCTGTGACTCTGTGATATCAGCACATAAAAGCTGTGCCTGTATTACAAGCCATCAAACAACGTGCACTGCCCAAGCTCGGTGCTCCTGCAGACAAGCATACAGCTCATCAGCAAAACATACATGCCTGGAAATGGAAGCAAATCTAGATAGATTCAACTCCACAGTACGAGCACAAGGGGCTGGCACGTCGAGGCACTGCCGAGTGCAGGGATTAAAAAGCACGCTGAACACAGCAGCTAGGCTCGGCGTGCGGGAGAGCGGGCCCGCAGGAATCCCCCCGGGCGGCAGTACGTACCCCCGGGCGATAGTACGGGCCCCACTGCTCACCCGCCCGAGGGGGAAGAGCGTTTGCTCTGCTCAGCGCCACCGCGGCAGTCTCTGCGCCGCGCTCCTCCGCGGTGCGGCTTACACAGACGATGCCTCGCTATGAGTCAGCTGAATAGCAGCAACGCGTACAGCCCATCCTCCCGCCGCCGGGACCCCGCACCGCCCCGGGCCGGCGTCCCCTCGGCCACCCGCGGCGCCTCAACGCGAGCCGAGGCCTGACCGCCCTTTCCCCTTTTGCTCCCTCCGCGGGGGCGAGAGGAAAGGGGCGCCACGGTGGGTGCCCCCCGGCCACCCACTTCCTCGGCCCCAGCAGTCCGCAGGGCCGATGGGCTCGGCGCCGCCGGGCTGATGGCCCCTTCACCCCTGCCCCGGGGCTGTGGGCGGTCACCACGGCAACGCCGTGCGGTTGCGACTCACCACACTCGGCTGAGTACTGCTCTGTCCATTCCCCCGCCGAGGAGCAGCCCCCCGCTGGACCCTGGCGCTGCCGGTGCAGGTTCTGCTTTAGCAGGGACAAGGCCGGGTACCGCTCGGTCAAGGCCAGCGTGGCCCGAGCCACAGCCAACGCAACCAGCAGCACCCGCAGCCCCCTCACGGCCCCGCAACCACCGGCAGGTGCCATCTTCCCAGAGCGCATGCGCACCACTTCCCCCTCGGCAGGAACCCGAAGACGCCCCCGCCGCCCCTCCCACGGGACGGGCAGAGAGGAGGGCACCGCCGCGCTGCCCCCTGGGAGATGGAGTTCCGCGCCGGCACAACCCGGCCGACGGCGGCAGAAGAAAACCACAACTCCCAGAATGCACCACGGCGCGGGACAGCTCAGGCTCCGCCCCCGAACGCGGAAGCGAGGCAGTTTGAAGCGCTGACAGGCCGGGGCGTGCTTTTGCGGGCCATGGCTGTTCTTGGCGCCTATCGCTGCATTGAGTGCAACAGGGAGGCAGCGGAGCTGTACAGGGACTACCAGCGTGGCGTGCTCCGTATCTCCATCTGCGTGAGTCGAGGAGGTAGCGGCCTGTGAGGCCGGCGGGGACGGGGCGGCCGGGCGGTGGGCGAAGGAGGCTGGAGGGGAGCGGGAACGCGGGGAGGGGTGCGAGCGGGAGGGGTGCAAGCGGGCGGCCTCGGCGACAGCACGTGGCGGCGTTCCCGCCTGGCCTCGCCCTCGCCTGGCCTCGCCCCCTCAGGCTGCCCGCGGTGCGGAAGCTCCAGCTGCCCGCGGGACGCGCTTCTCGGCGGCGGCGACAGCCGCGGGGTGGGCCGTTCTCCCTGGATCCGCGTTTGCTGAATGCCGCCATTGCCCCCCGGTTCCTTGAGGGCCCCTGTGTGGTAGAGCTGCCCGGCCTGGCCGGTGCATGTTTGTCCGGGGCGTTGCCTCAGGCCTGTCGCTGCGGCCCGTGGCGTTCCCCCGCCGAGAGGCAGGTCTCAGCGTGGCTCTGGCGTTGGGCAGCTTCAGTGAAGCTGGCGAACCGTTGGACGTGGACGTAGGGGTTTGGATGGAGGTAATCTGATGGCCGTGCGAGGGCTTCTCCTTACCCAGCCGCAGGGGCTGTGCTTTCCAGAACGGTGCCAGTGTGTTCTAGGCTGTTCTCTGCTGCTCACTTCCCCCTCTCCCTGGGTTCATTTTTGCCCACCAACTGTTTTCATAGCGCTGAAATAACTTCCTTTTAGTGTCTTCTGCAGTTTCTTGGAGACTTAACAGACACAGCAGAAACAAAAAACAACCACCAAACACTTTTAAGCAGTGTTTTTAACTGCTTCTAAATTTTCAATTTTCTAAGCTTTCAATTTTTGTTAGAGTTCATGTAGACTTGTAGTTTTGGCTTTTTTGTGTGTATGTAGTGTGTAAGCCATTGGGATCACTTAGCACCCTTTATTTCAGCATAGGGTAAAAAAATAATTTGGGAATACAGGGATCTGCAAGTGCATCTTGACTGAGACTTTGATTTATATTTGTGATTGTGTTTCACAACATCCCATCTACTCCTTATAACATTAGGAAGCCTTTTGTTTGAACCAATTGTTAGATATTTTGTATTTTGTAAGGAACTAATTGTATATTATTCAGACTTCTTTTGTGGTTGTTTCTCCCCGTTTTGTAGCCCTTGACATTTTGACAATGCCTTTAGAAGGTGGGTTGGTTTCCTAACCAAGAAGCTGTAAAGGTGGGCAGGAAGCTTTGTACGAAACCTGTGATGACTTCCTTTATGACTTTATAACTTTGAGTCATTTAAGCATTTCTTAGATCAAAAATAGAGATTGTGGGCAACCAGATCATAGTGGTCTGTGGCCAGTTTATATTTGCAAAAATAGTGGTTAGCTCATGCTGAAAGATGTAGGTGTTAGATCTTAGCTTCTGTTATCAACAGGAGGCTGTGAAAACAAGAACTGTACAGATTGCTGATGGCAGTAGAAGGAGCTGATTCACATCTGTCACTTTTCTCAGTCCTGCAGTCAGTTAAATTGGCTTGTTCCTGTAGAGCATAAACCAGCTGAAAATGTATATAAAAATCTCTCCAGACACTTCAAAAAATCAGCAGTTTTCTTTGGTAAAAGAAAAAAAAGTTACCAAGGTTGATTTCTGCTGGCTTTAGACATGCACACTGCAAAGAAAATTTGATTTTTATTTGGGTGGGTTTTTTTGTGTTAGTATAATGTATCGTGTTTAGTAGTGGGTATGAACTACGTCAAACCATTGGTAGTCAAATCCCATAGTCAAAATTCACCATTGGTACATGATTAAAATGTAAATGGTTTTCTTTGGAGCTCTTTCATGTGCAGCTTCAAACGAGTATTCAAAATAGAAGACGATTCGGATACAAAATGACGAGTATAAAGCTTATGCCTGTAGCTCTATCACGTAAGTTTTAGCACATTTTATAAATCCAGGTCATCAGTTATGGTTATTAATTTGGCTATGATAATCTCTAAGGCAAACTGAGATCCAATAGATAGCACCTGTTCCTCTTAGCATTCAGCCATTTGAGGACTGCAGATCCTGCTCTTCCAGAGCTCTGGCATCCCATGTAGAATCAAAGATTTGAGTCCCAGTTGCTGTGTTTATCACGCATGCCAAACTCTTACAAAAAGAGTAAAGAACAGAGTAGAAGAAAGAGTAAAGAATCACATTTTCATAGCATCCTGGAATTCTGTCCACCTTCATGCAAGTTCAGATTGGCAGCATTTTTCTCTGAGTCCTACCAGTCTGTTTCTCTGTTTCCTCTGTCTATGCTGTGGTTTGACATGGTTCAGTTAATTTTAGTACTGGTGCTCTTATGCAGTGTCGTGTCATATCATCTCTAATGCTTTTTTTTTCTCATTTCTGGCCACCCAGGAACTGCTGAGAGTAAGACCTGTCCACATGAGGAACAGGCAATACTAAACAATTTTGGAAATTCAATTTTCGAAATTCAGCCTCATTTATGGTGGTGCTTCAGCAGCATTTCCTGCAGCATTTGTTATTGCTCTTAAGATAATAAAAAAATTTCTTTGAGGTCCATATTGTAATTTTAACACAGACAAGCATTCAAGACCTCACAAGCACTAATATCCACTCTGGAAATAAATTTGCAATGGGTGCTGAAGAAGGTAAAGAAGCCCTCTTCTGTCAAACATGGAAGTCCATTCAGGATCATGAAACTTGGGATAGAAAGGTCACGACTTTTGTTAAGAGCTCTGCAAGGTGACTCAACTGCCACAAATTCTTCAATTTCTGTAACTTTTTTTAAAAAACTGTTTTCTTTAATCATGGCCAGTTTCAGCAGAAGCCGAGCCCAGACCTCTGGTATTGGGCATTCCTTCTTGCTTGAGAGTTGCATTTAGTGAGTGAACCTTTTTCTCGTCCTGCCGGTGTTTTACTGTGAGATGCCATCACAGAATCACAGAATTGTAGGGGTTGGAAGGGACCTCGAGAGATCATCGGGTCCAACCCCCCTGCCAAAGCAGGCTCCCTAGCTCATATTGCACAGGGAGGCATCCAGACGAGTCTTGAATATCTCCAGAGAAGGAGACTCCACCACCTCCCTGGGCAGCCTGTCCCAGGGCTCTATCACCCTCACTGTGTAAGAATTCTGCGTGTTGGTGCGGAACTTCCTGTGCTCCAACTTGCAGCCATTGCCCCTTGTCCTGTCCCCACAGACCACTGAAAAGGGGCTGGCCAACTCCCCCTGCATCCCATGTCTAAGATATTTATAAACATTAATTAGGTCCCCCCTAAGTCTTCTTTTCTCTAGACTGAACAGTCCCAGCTCTCTCAGCCTATCCTCATATGGGAGATGTTCCAGCCCCTTAATCATCTTCGTAGGCCTTACAAGAGACAGGTGGACTATCACTCCTTAAGAACAACTCAGAGGTACTTAAAAATGGGTAGTAAATTTATGAGGAAATTCACCTCTTTAGGGAGACCTGTTCAATATGTTTCCTCTTCAGCTAGATAGGGCGGCCGAGGATGCGTGAGATGGTGTGCAGGCATGATAGGATTGCCTCCAGTGAAAGTGGCATCTTGTGGTTGCTCTGCAGCTCATGGGTCTGGTTCTAGTCCTGCCCTGCGAACATGCTGACGGTTTCCCTGTTCCAAACCAGAAGTGATGGTGAAAGTAAGGCTAGGTAGTTCTTCATAGAGGAGATTTTAATTACTTTGAGATCCTCAAAATGTAAATGAACTGTAAGGTCATACAGTGAAACCTCACTCAGTATATTACAAACCAACCATTAAGAACACTAACAAAAAATACTGTTCAGATAACAATGCTGCTACAGTATCAATGCTGCGGGGGGGGGGGAAAACCCATGTTTAGCTAACCTGGAATAAGTTCTGCAGTCAAAGTGCAATGAATGTAAAAGGAAATTAGTAAACTTGTCTTATTCAAAAATATAAGGAAAAGCATGCAATGTTTAAAATTACATATATATTGCTGTGTTTGAAAATAAAGTTTAAAAAATGGTAATCATTCCGGACCCTAACAAAGGGAAATAAATTATTCATTGCAATATATAGAGCTCTGTCAGGTTTCCCCTTGTGTTTTATAATAAAACCAAATTGCTTGAGTGGTGTGCACTTCATTTAGCTTTTCTGCAATTAAAAAATAATTGAACAGTTCTTTTATTGCAGCAAGGCAGAGAGACTTTGAATGCAAATCATTTATGTGGTAAGGTAAAGAATCTGTCAAGAGTGCAAAGATCATCCTGCAAAATAAAGTAGAATATTTCTACAGACCAACTCACTACTGGAAAACTTACCGTACAGGGAAAATTACAAAACAGTGTTTTAAATTTCATTTTTCTGAAATAGAATGCATCTGAAACGGCATTGTTTTCGTTTTCAGCTTATTACAACATTTACACATGCCTAATAAAGAGCTCATTCCTGGAAGCAGTACAGCTAATTACATTTTATTGTTTAAGGGTGCAATTGGGATTCAGGGCGCTCTTGCAAGATGACAGATCTGTGTTAGGTTGCCCTATGAACCTATATAAATGAACTTAAGTTCATGATGAAGTGATGTAAATGTTTAAAGTGCTGTAAACAAAAAAAAATATATGTAGTCCAGAAAAAAACTGTAGCTTAATTTTGCTGAATTCCAATCCCTGGAGAAAGTAATGCTAAAACAAGACCATTTCACTGGTGTTTCTAATATCTAGAGATTTGCAGACATATTCCTGGTGTGGTTTTCATGTTATTTTTAGTTCAGGTTGAAGCTTGGTTATTCAAGGTGTATTTTTATTTTCTGTAGTGTTCTATGGCTTAGACTTAAAGAACATTTTTCCCTTCTACCGCACCATCCTCTTCCTGAAGTACTTCTACTTAAAAATGCAGTTATGTTTTAATGTTGGAGAGAACACTCTAAAAAGTCCTGATTTGAGGAACTTTGCCTTCAGTGGTAGTACGTATTTCCTCACATATTTGTACACTGTATTGTATTTGGCATACGTTCGTGAACTGTGTTTGGAGTCGAATATCTTTGATGAGCAAAGAAGAGGTATGTCTTTTGAGTAATGTTTTGTAAAAGACTGATAAGCATCTAGTCAGAGTTAGTACTTCTTTTGTTGTTTTGTCTTATTTAACACAGCTGAGGTGTTAAAACATGTTACTTTCCGTAACTGTTCTGAATTGCTTTGATCAGAAAGAATCTGATACACTATACTATGAAGAACATGGTTGTACTAGCTTTTGAAGATTTCCCTTTTATTCCCTAACGCTGTCTTTGCTGATTTTATTTTTTTTTTAAGATAACTAAGCTAATTTCTTAGGTATGAAGATGGAAGCTTTATTTCTTTATTTGGTCGATTTTTTTTAAGCATTAGACAAGCATATTCAAATATTCCTTAATATTTGACTAGTCGAACAATTCCTAAACTAATAGCCATTTAAATGTATATTGAAGTAGAGTCAACACCCATTTTAGGGTACCTTTTAGGAGTTTTTATTATCTATTGGACTTCTGTGTGTCTGCATCAAACGTTGGCAATGTTCCTTAAATTTAACAATTTAGAAGAAGATACCTAAGTAGAATTTATGGTGCCAAGCTTGACCTTTCAAGCAAGATCATTTGAAACTACCTTTTAATCAAAGTAATGTCTATTTTTTCAAGCAAAGATACCAGTTATTTTCTGGTTTTGATGATGATTGCTTGTCAAAGGACGAAATTAAAAATTGTTTAAAACCGTAGAGGAATCCAGTTACTTCTTTCTGGTTATTAAAACCAAGGCATTTCTTTGAGAAAGCCCAAAGACGATTGAAAAGGCTCAGTTATGTTCCAGACGTGCCTTCTCCAGCCACGCTGAACAGGCTGTTGACTAGAACTGTGTAGAACTGCGCTTGGCAGTGAGACATGAGCACCAGTATTGCAATTCACTCCAGATTGCCTGGCTGACGTCTTAAAAGTAAAGTGCACAAGCATTTCTGCGTAGCTGAGCTGCTCATACTGATCTTCTCTGTTAGTGACATCCATAAAGTTGCATCTCTAACTAGGTAAAGCTATCTTGTCAAACACATGGGTACTTAAACTGCCTTAACCCTTGCTAGCGTTAATGTTTTTTTTTAAGTTGGGCTCTTCCTTCTGAGGTATTTAAGGTGAGTGCCAGATGTTTGAGTAGTACAGCTGGAAAAAAATAGCAGAAAAAACAGTTATAGAGAAAATGTCACCTGAGAGCCTCTGTTAATTTTATAGTGTTCTCATGGTATAGTCTGTGTCATCGTCATTTTGTGCAGTTAGCCTATGGCAGTGCACATGCAAGTCTTTTGCAGTAAGGTGGTTTGAAGGTCTCTCAGGTCCTTAAATGAATTCCTGCTGGCCAGGTCACTGGCTAGATAAATATAAAGGACTTTTCCTTCCTACAGTTTGAGATTCCAATAGAAATTAAGTACATTAAGAACAGAGCTCTCAGCTAGCTCTAGAATGTGTGTGTCTGTGTGTGAAAAGTCCTTTAAGATGGCTGCAGATTTTCTTTTCCTACTGAAGTAACACAAGAGAAATAGGAACAAGAGCAATGTTTGGTGGTGTGTCATGGATTAACCTGGCAGGCAGCTAAAACAACCCCACAGCCATTCGCTCCCTCACCCTCCAGCAATGGGACAGGGAGAGAATCTAAAAGAAAACGGTAAAACTCTTGGGTTGAGATAAAGACAGTTTAATTGGACAGAAAATGGAGAAGAAAATATAATAACAGAAGACACAGACCAAGTGATGCACAGCTGCTTACCACCCAAAGCCAATCCTCAGCTAGTTCCTGAGCTGTGCTTCCTCCCAGCCAACCTTCCAGTTATATGCTGAGCGTGACATCCAATGGTATGGAATATCCCTTTGGCCAGTCTGGGTCAGCTGCCCCGGCCGTGTTCCCTCCCAGCCTCTCAGGGACCCACAACTTCACTGGCAGGGCAATATGAGAAGCTGAAAAGCCCTTGACTGCTTGGCAACAACAAAAACATCCATGTGTTACTCTCATCTGAAATCCAAAGCACGGCACTGCACCAGCTGCTAGGAAGAAAAGTAACTCTACCCCAGTTGGGACCAGGTCATGTTGGTATGCTTGAAATACTGAATTAAACATCATTCTCCCAGCTTCAGATTTGGTTGTGGCTGCCAGAAGCTGTTGAGTAGAAGATCAATCCATTCTTGAGGGTAACACCCTATTTGTATATTCGTAGTAGTCTCCTTATATATCTGAATATAGAATTATATGTAGAATTTATATGTTGTTGGTTTTGCCTGGAGGGTGGTCTGATATATTTTAGTTGTCTAAAAGTCATGTCAGCTGTCAGTGAAAATTTTTCACTACCCCTTAACTGAAGATTTTGATTGGTGTCTGGTCAGGACCCTCTACTTGAAAAGACTGTTCTATACTCAAAAAGATTTTTGACCCTCGTCAAAATACGTTTTGTTGTAGGAAAATTTGAAACCATAATAGATAGATCTTGGGGTATGTAGGATATCTTTCATCTAACCCTTATGACACCCATTGCGTTCAAGAATAATCTGTTTTATGTGCTTGCCCAGTGCTTGTGTGAATAAGCCTATAACAAAAAATAGAAGTTTTCCTGTGCTACATCAACCCAGAGATTTGATGTATGTAAATTAGCATCTATAGGAATATCTGTTCAGGATTTCCCCGTAGAAAGAAATGAAGCAAGGCACTGCCTTTAATTATAGCTGCAATTTCTTCTTCACTCTATTAAATGGTCTAGTAGAGGTCTTCTGTTAATTGCATCTGTTATTCCATCTCCCTCTGATTAATTGTAGACCTATAAAACTGTTGGTTAATTTTTTTAATTCATTACCTGTAACGTGCGTATTTTCTGTTCTAATTCAAGTGAGTTTGCTGGGATTTTTCTTGACATGGACCAAGAAACACTGATAATTGGCAGGAACGTTCCTTAGACACTCAATTCAACTTAAACATTAGTTTGGATGTTTTTCTTGATATGAATATTGGACTTCTGAGTCAGTTTGCTAGTGAGATTTTGCTTCTTAAATTGTCCAGTAATAAATCTGGTAAATAGCAAGGCAGAGTTAACCTGGGACACAAGGAACCCCTATAAAAATAGAAAGAAAAAAAACCCCAAAACCACTTCTTTCCTGGGAGTTTGTCTGTAGGACTGTGTTTTCTGATGCTGTGGGTTTGACTGTTCCAGCATTTCAGAAATCTTTGTGCATCGATCTCTCTTCTGGCAGTGCACAGCTGTGCGCTCATTAAAACGGAAATGGAGACGATCTAAAGGATCCCTTTCAACCAAGACAATTCTGTGATTCTGTGGCTGTTTTACTCTGAGTGTGGTGGCTAACATGAAGGTGTCGGGGCATGGGATTAGCTGAGGAAGGGTTGGAGGAAAGAAGTACTTTCCTGGAGGATGGGCAGTGGGAGAAAGATGATCTGTGGTCTGCGAGAGCACTGGTTTGAGCTGAAGGGCTTGCTGTGATCAGCTGCTGCTTCTCCTCAGCTCTGCTAGAGGTTATTTCCCCCTCAGGTCTGCTAGATGAGCCTTTTGGAAGAGTGTTGTTTAGCCATCCCGGTCACAGTTAATTAAATGACCTTTTTTATCCCTTCTCATTTCATTCCAGTCAAGGGGTGATCACCCATACAGGTGAGTCAATAAATCTGAAGGGCATTGATGACAAGCAGCTCCCAATGGGCTGGGTGAAATAACCTCTCTAGTAGGCACAGCTGGATCCAGCAGATGTATTGGAGAAGTAGTGATCTTGCGTCTTACCACTGGGCAGTAGCAATTTCTGACTCTTTGGCTGTATCTTGTGTGTGAAAACTCTGTTCCCAGTGTTCTAAATATGTTGGTGTTTGTTCAGTAACGGAAAATTAATTGAAACATCTGAACTACTTGCCATTATGGAAAATGAATGCAACAGGCAAAAATGTACTTTTTTTCCCCAAAGAAAGAAAAGGCTAGTATAGGAAGATAAAGCATCTCCTTTAATGAACTCCTTTTATCACTTTAGTTTTTCTTTCTAAAAATGTCCCCCAAAATACCCAGTAGACAAGCTATGATCAGTTAACTGTTAACAAGATACTAGCACAATTCTTCAGTGCTGAGAAGGCAGCTTCAGTTTCTTGCATCTGTAGGACACAAAATCATAACTGAGTACATCCTATTATCTGTTAAACCTGTAAAAACTGATAATGTATCTTTATGTTTTGTAAGGGAAATCATTGTGTCAACTATGGTGTCAAAGGGGAGAAGCATTTTTCTGAATGAGTTAAAAGAACACAAGAAAATGAAGATTACATTAAGGAAAGTTTAATAAGAATTGAATAGCTACTTTGGATTTATGTAATTGTACTAAGCATAGAGGAATAGTTCAGAAATGCTCACTCCTCCCCCCTCCCCGCCCCAGTTCTAATTCTTGTTATTTTGTGACTTTCAGAACTCCTGCCAGAAACCTGTGGACAAATACATTGAGTATGATCCTGTTATCATTCTGATTAATGCTGTTTTATGTAAAGCACAAGCATACAGGCACATTCTTTTCAACACAAAGATAAATGTAAGTTGCTATGCCCCTCCCCTGTGACTTTGTTTTTGCAAACAATACATATTTAGGTTTGGTAAGTTGATTGTAAAATTTAAGGATCTGTTCTTCTGCCCTTCTATAGGCTTCATGTAGCTGAATCAGTTTTGTTCTCAAACAGGTTATGGGCCTAATGTCACAAGTAGAACACATGAAAACGCAAACTCCAGCTGTTAGTAAGAAAGTTATCGTCTTCCCAGTAGCAATACCACAATACCAGCAAGTACAGTAGTCATCCTATGTGTTAAAGAGAATCCTCACTGGGCTCACTGGAAGAGAAAGATGTAATTTTAAGTTCATTTCCAGGTTAAATTTGTGTCAGAAACAGTTCTTTTTGAAACAAGCTATAGTAATGTAGCATACCATAGTAACAATACTATGCCAGTTAAACCTACTGTATTAATTTCTCATGAGTTTCTTCTTTTTGAATAATTAGCCACATCCTCAAAGCTATAGCAAGAGAGAGTGGCTTTCACATGAAGTGGTGTTGATGCAGAGTTACGGAGTCCAATTAGTTGTGCAGGTCCTGCTGGAGCATAGAGTAGGTTTTGTGATATAAGTGCACGTTTTGGCTGTAAGTATTGATTTCCCAGGAGAGAGAAGCTAATCCAGAGCAAATTATCCAAGTGTGTGTGCTGTGTTCATGTTGATACCTCTGGCCAGTCCAGTGTTAGGCAGTGTAGATAGATATACTTACCTTGTCTTTCAAACATGAATCTGACCAAAGTTTTTAAATTAATGCAGTGCTTCTGGAGACTGGTACTGGTAGTGATGTTTTCTGTGAAGCTTCTGGAAGACCTGTTCCATCTGTTGAAATTTTGTCCATTCAAATAAATTAAGTTGAATTTTTAATACTTTATGCTGATTTAATAGTGATACTTTTATTATTATTTCATTTCTCAGATTCACGGGAAGCTTGGCATATTTTGCTTGCTCTGTGAGGCTTATCTCCGGTGGTTGCAACTACAGGATTCAAGCCAAAATACAGATCCCGATGACTTAATCCGATATGCCAAGGAATGGGATTTTTATAGAATGTTTGGTATAGCTTCCTTAGGTAAGATCAACGATTAGTTCACGTTCTTTAAGCATTGGATAATGTCACAAGTCTGTCATCAAGCCTGTACTGCAAAAATTGATACAGAACGGATATTGTGTCCTACACAATGTGGTTAATCAATTATACACATACTCTCATTTGCCTGCATTTAATGCAAATGCATATCTATCCTGATTACAGTTCAGACTGATACAACAATTGTTAGATACCAAACCACTAAAAAGTGGCAATATTCAGAAATCCTAAGTTTACATAGTTTTGAAGACCAGTGTAGAACTCTGCCTTACTCCGTATTTCATGCTGACTCCCAGGTTTATTATTCACGAAGGTGATGCAACAGCAAGGATCATCCTTACAGAAGTAAACAACAATCAGGAAAAGCTGTATCTGTTGCGGGTTTTCTTTATGTGATTGTACAAAGATACAGAGCAGCAGCATCACTGATAAGGAGTACTTCCATGCTGCAAGATGAAATTTGAAGGCAGGGGGAGGTTTTATTTTATTTTGGTTAATACTTTTATTCTCATATTTGTTCTGGTGAAGACATTTAAATCAAGCCCACAGGCAAAAATTAGCATTTCCCTTAGACATCCAGGGTTTAACTTCAGTCATTTATTCTCTGGGGATACTTTCTGTAGGCTTTCATAACAGGTCAATAACAATGCTGGAACTCAGTTTTTCAGTAGTAATTAACCTGTTACAGTTGTAAGAGTTTCTTGACATCTGCATTAATACCAGTATTATGCAAGCACACAGTGTCAAAAAAAATTCTAATAGCTCAATGATATTTTCATCTTAGTGTTCTTTCTCATGCTGGAACCACTTTCATTGCTGATGACCTTTTAGAAAAAGACAGGTATTGATTTTGTTTTGCAGGGTAGCAGACGGTTGAAAAAAGCCCCCTCCTATTCTTAAAAAAGAAAAGTGAAGGAAGGTCATGTGCTGAACTTCCTGTGCTATTTGATGTGAGAAATTAGGAGTGTGACAATCCTACAGACAGAATTCTGCAACCGAATTAGTTTGAGTGTTGTTATGAATGAACAGCAGAAATGGAGGTCATGTTCATGTTTCTAAATAGCAGTGCCTCAGTTGCACTTGGCACACATCATTTCACTCAAATTCATGCAAAAAAGAAAAAGGGGGGGACGGGACACTTTATTTTGGCATTTCATTCTCTCTAACTCCTCTTTTTTTCCTCTTAGAACAAACTTCATTTTTGCTTGGCATTTTTCTCACCTTATGGTGGATGAGACCTGAGATGCTGAAAACAAATTCTGACTTCATTTTACTTCTCAAAGCCCTGTTGTTGTCCAGCTATGGAAAGCTTTTGCTAATTCCAGCTGTTATTTGGGAACATGACTACACACCTTTGTGCCTTGCATTTATAAAAGTGTTTGTCTTAATATCAAACTCTCAGGCAATTAGAGGTATGTTTTTGCTTTTTTATTACTGCATTGTATCGAATGTGTGTGAGAGAAGGCAGCTGTTATAGAAGTCATTATTATTGCTGTTACATTTTCAGTCGGTATCAGATGCATGATTAAAATAGCTCTATATTAAAACTCTGTTACTTAGACTTTACTATAAAACAATTGTTTTATAAAACTATAAAAAAATTGTTTAATTAAACAATCCACTTTATTAAAAAAAGAAAAAGCACCTCTCATCTTTTTGCATGTGCTGCATTATATCCATCAGATTCATCAGTTAGAATTTGAGACAAACATATGGTTCATTGAAACACGAAATAAAATTCTTCGTGCGTCTGGAAGATGAGAATTTCATGTTCATTTTATGCATGGCTTTGGAATGCAGATTTTAAGAGATTTGTGTGATTTCTTCTACATACAGATTCATGTGAATTCTCACATGGCTTCTATGAGCTTCTTAAATGGTGATAAATTTGTTCTGTTTTCTTTTGTAGTGACATTGAACTTGAACCGAATGCTTCCTTGGTTGGCCATAATCTTTGGATTAATTTTGGAAAATGGTGTGGTCTGCTTGTTCCAGAAAATGGGATGGGATGCTTGAACCAGATCTGAAGAAATACCAACAACGTGATGATCATGTTCTAAGAATGATCTGTGCCAGCAGGCTCCAAAGACACTCTTTTCATAGTGATTGAGAAGGTGATAGATAGCAAAAACTTGCATTAGTGGTGAGTGTAGACTGTTTTAGGATGAGTTAAAATGAGCAACTTCAGAAGTTTGGCTATTTAATGTGGTGAGCCATAAAACCTCTCCCTCAGCTTGTTTATTTTCCCATCAAAAATATGATTGTGTCACTATCTTAATAGCTCCATAAATCTGGTTGCATAGCTGTGGCTGTAACAAAAAAGGTACACTAAAAAAGTTCAGCACTGCTACCAATCACTGCATTTTGACAGGAGAGGTTGGATGAATTGTTCCTTTAAGAGGAAGTAAGAGAGTCAGCAGAAAAATGTAAAAGCCAAACCTGATATTTCCACAAAAACAGATTTTTCGGAGAGAGAAGCGAAGGTGCAAACAGATGATCAGAGAAAAGGCAGGTATTGCAGAGTGAAAACTAAGTTCCTTTCTCTGGAATTTTCATTTAACTATAAAATAATAAAATACCTAGTTCTAGAGTAATCTCTAGGAACTGTATTTTTAACTGGCTTGAAATTTTATGTGATCTCACAAATGCTGCTGCTGGGTTTTGAACACTGAAAAGAGACTCTGATCCCCAGGACATGAGGTTGGTTGGGATAACTGCTGCTTCTGCATTTAATATTAAGCCCCATGCCCTGCACCCAGCCCTCGTTTGACAGCAGGCTTAATGGAAGCAAAAAGTGAAATACGAGTCTGATCAGCAATATAGTAGCTTAAAATAAAACCCCCAAACAAACAAAACCCCACCACCACCCCCCAGCCCCCATACTAAAACATATTTAGGCCTGAATTAGTGAAAAAACATTTACAGGAGTTCCACACCTTTTTCCCCAGCAGGCAGAGAGGGCTAGATGGTCCACAAAGGACCTGGCAGAATTGGTTTCCACAAGACGGTAATTAGGACACAAACCCACTACTTTTGTGCAGACCAGTTTCCATCATGTTCCACCCAATGTTTAATTCTCCTGTTTCAGTTCCGGAAGGCTGTACTGTCTACAGGTACCACTTCCGTTCTTTGTTTTCTTCAGATGCAGGCTCCTATCTGTGTTTTGCAAAATGCATCAGATAAGATTTTGCAACATCTTTTAAGAAAATTCCAAAGAGGTTTAGAATGAGTCTAGATTACAACTACAGAAGACATCAGGCATGTTTCCAGCCACCCATGCCATGGTAAGGTATTTCATCAGAAAAGCAAATGATTGCTGATTCTGTTTTAATAAGTCACCACTCAGGTGCCATTTGTGTTCTGTGTGACACCTTTCTGAGCATGTGATCGTATGGCTAGAGAAGCCAAAAAAAGCACCAAATTGCAGCCTCGTTTAAGTACATGAGAGGGTTGAACACCACAGCTACCCCAGCAAGCACATAGTTGTGAATGTGTAGGAGGGATCCACCTTGCTACTGGTGTGAATCAGTGGCCAGACAATTGAGTGTAGGTGTGCAATTGCTCACTGGTTGAGCAGCCACTTTGGCAACATGGTACCTAGAACATTCTTTGTTATACATAATTAGATTTGGGAAGGTACTCCACTCCCAAAAAGCTTTTTTAAAAAGCAGAATGTTGCAGGCGGTGCTTTGAGTAATGCTTATCTTCCTCCCACACCAGCACAGTGTTGCAACAGAGGCTGTGGTTTGAGAAGGTGCAAAAGGAAAAAGTAGTAGATCCTTTTGGAAAACTTTGGGGATGCTGGTCTGGCCTGCTTTCATTTTCCTCCTTCACCTTCTGCCTCTTACGTTTAAGAGGGAATGAAGCTGTGCTGCAGCAGAGAGGATGGCAGAAGAATACGCTCAAGGAAAATGCTGGTGCCTGCTGAGACAAACCCTGTGTGTTATTGTAGCTGTCATCTGGCTTTTACCCAGCCCAGATATGTTTTTCAGAAATTTCTCCCTGGTCTCTTCTGGCATTGGTTTCAGTCTAAACTCTGAGTGTAACATGTGTAAGTGTGACTAATGTAAGGGGCTGATTTTCGATTACAGGTAATGTAAATATTTTCAAGAAAATTGTAAATACCATGTATTGAAGTTTCGTTTTGGAACAGTTTTCTTAAATTATGGTTTATTTTGGATTAAAAAAATATTTCAGGACAGTTTCTGAGTTTTATTCAGAAGACTTAGATGGACATGACCACATTCCAGAAGAAGAAATGCTTACCTATGGTGCCACACATGCCAATAACATATCATTTATGCACTCTCTGATGCTATCAGGAACCATTATGCAACTTTGAGGACGGAGAAGAAAGTTAAGAGCTACAGAACTGTGGAATGAAAGCAGATGGTGTGCAGGTTTTCCATCTTCAGAGGCATCACTATTGTCCTAGCAATGTATGACATTCTGCCTTGTGTGATTTTTATGGCTACCCCTTTACCAGAACTAACATGAGAAATAGCCTAATATATATATGGGGAACTTGAGGGTGCCCTCTGTGTGTGTGGGCAGGTGCATATGCATTTCTGATGCCTTTGCAAAAGGATTCCATATGGTGCTTCAGAGAGAATCTAGCCTATTTTAAGGTCCTGCCTGTCTAAAGCAGTCATCTCTTGCTCATTTTTATTCCCTTTTGTCTTTAGAGCTCTTCCTCTCTCATAATCTCTTTGTAGTGGAACACTCCTCTGTGCTGGAAGATGATGACAAGTAGCCTGCCCTTGCTATGTATCTTCAGCTGCTTCATTAACATGGAAAAGGACTTACATGGGTTAAAAATATAACAGCCTGCAAATGAACCCACATAAACTCTTTGGATTTAATCGAAAGGGATCTCATGGCCTGTGGGAAACTCATGGGCTTGTGGAGCAGATTCCAGGATTCTGTCAGATGAAATGCACAGAAGAAACAGTGGTGTTATTCTGACTTGGGCTGAGCAATGGTTCAGTGATTTGAAGGGTCCATGGGTCAGCTAACAAATGTCTAGAAATTACTCTGTACAAAACTGGAGAATTGGAGTATAAGCTCGGAAGGGTTAAAAGAATGTATATGTCAGGCAGACATCTACAAAATCAAGAGTTGAGAAGACTACAAAAACTATGGGGACAGAATCTCAAGAAAAAAGAACATGTAAGGAAAGATGCTGTATAGGTGAGTATGAGTATATGATTAAGAAAATACATGAACATCCTGCTCCTAAATTTTCAAAGGATGAACATGAAGAAAGAATAATATTTATTGTAGGCATTCTTGTAATAAACTTAGTGATAACATGAAATGACAATGGATGGCTTCCAGGTAGTCAAGTCTGGGTTTCCCTGGAAAAGTTACTGATAACCTCTTGACTTCAGTGGTTTGCACTCCATCCTTGAAAATACACTTTTATAAGCAGAATTGCCAGTTGTACAGAGATAGACTTTATCGCTGTGAATAGGAAGAGCTTCTCCCTTCATCTGCAATAGTGTGTGTTGCTGTTAGGTTTTGCTGGTGGAGGCAAGGGCTGCTGCTACCCTTGTGACCTCGTGCTAGTACAGACAAGCGAGTCCTTTCTTCCAGGACAGGTCCTATCTCGGGCACATAAACTGCCATTTGTTGGCTCAGCCTTCACTGAACTGAAAGTAGAATAGGACATCTGCACTGGAAAACTATGAGCAGCTGATTTCTCATAAAACAAGAAAGCCATTGTGTTTCAGGAGCTTGCATGCTTTTGCAATCCATCAGCTCTCCCCCCAGTTAGGTAGTGTTAAGTGCCACAGTGCCATCTGGAGTTGAGAAGCAAAGCACTGGAAGGAACATAAAAGCTCTGTAAATAAGTATTCTTTGATTAAATTTTTGTTTTGTAAAATCACAAATTCAAGCTTTTAAAATTAACATTCGTTTTTAGTTTGGAGAAGTGTTGGAGTGAGGTTAGTGATGAAAGCCAGATCAGAAGATACTTGGTTTGGTGACTTGGTATTGAGGTCTACTCAATATATGCACCATGAAAGCTAGAAAATGCAAATTATTTTATCACAGCATCCCTTTGTTTAAGACATAAACAGTCCTGCAAGCTGGGATTATTCTGAGTAGCTTCACTGAGCTCAGAGAAAATCCATGTGGCAAAAGACATAGTGAATACATTCCTCCACTGCTAAATATCAATAGGGATTTTGTTGCTGAATTAATTTGAAACCCAGGTTACTGCAGATAGAATTTGCAGGAAAGATTATATAAAGAGATTCCTGTTTCCTCTCCTGCCTCTTACAATGCTGTTCTTGACCTTAGTCTTTCCAGTAGTGCTTACTATATTACTGAGATGGCTAGAAAGAAGATCTGAACATGAGGAGCTTTGTAAAATCTTTTTTTCTAAGCATGATCTGCTGCCCTAAATTTGTAAAGCTCTTTTGAGTCCTGTATAAATAAATGGCAGGTCCATGAAGCAGCTAGGAAATGCTGCTAGTGCTGCGATGCTTCAGTCACTGTTCATTTCAGGAAATAGATAACTGTTTGGGTTTGGGGTTTTGTTTGTCTTGGGTAAAAAAAAAAAGAGTTCAGGTCCTTTACATAGTAGCATAAGAGTGTGAACTCATGCAGTTTGTATGTGTACTGGCTGCTGCAGAAATAAATCCAGATGACCCCCATAATTTTTTATCATCTCTCACTGTAATTCTGACTGGCACATTTTGAGGCGGCAGAACCGCTGTCTGCAAGCGGCACGGAAGTGCCTGCCTGCCATTGCCGTGTGAGCAGGGGAGTGGGGACCTGAATGCTAATCCTGCCCGTAACACCGGCCAGCGCTGTGACCTTGAGCAAGCCATATACGTGGCTCTACAAAATGATTGTACCTCCACCATCACAGGATTTGAGGGAGGATTAGTTTGTTCATGTCTGCTTAAAAAGATGAAAAGCTTAAGTCCTCTCAGCTGTAGGTTGTTGGGGGTCAGTCGACACCATGAATGTCAGATAGTGAAACAGACATGCCAGGAGCCAGAGAATGTGAATATTGAAGGTGACGTGTTTAAAGGAGTTGCTTTTGTTATGTTAAGGGAAGCTTTAATTCTGACCCTTGCTGGCATACAGTTCTGTAACTTACATCTCTGAAGACTTCTAGGGGTATATACAATAAATCATGAATCCCTTGTTGTGAATTTTAAGTTACTGTAGCTGCAGTGTGCCAAAATAAATCTGAAATTAGTTTAAAAAAATGTGGAGGGGAGGAAGTTGGTACATTAACTGATCTTCCTTTCGGGTAAGTGAAAGGAGAATTGAGGTATCTTATTTGAAAGTTGGAGGCTTTGAGGTACAAAGCACAGGTGTAGGTCTTGCACAAAAAATAGTATTTTTTTAGCATTACAAACCATTGGCATCTTTTCAGTAAACAAATGTGGTAACGTTGCACCAATTGAAAGAAGAAAACAAAATCTCAAGAACACAGTACTACTTCTACTCACCTTGCCTTTTTTCCTCAGAACTGCTAATTCACTCTGTAAGCATCTGTGGGTGTTACCTTTACAGTGATTCCCAGCTACGGATGCTGTGGCCCTTCTGATGTCATACATGCATCACTCCTAAACTTTGATCCCTTCTTTGGTCTCTCACTTCACCGCCAGCATAAAGCTTTGGTTCTAACCTTCAAAGGTGCTGATGTATCATGTCTTGGCTACAGCAGAGATAGCATCTCTTTCTCTCAGTAGGACTACAGCATTCTTTTGATCACCAGAAATCAAAAGTGTCATAATAACTAGGAAGAAAACATTCGCCATTGAGAGCATCCACTGCATAATAAGGTGCCACATCCCAGCACCAGGAGAAATGGCTTGAGCTTTGCAGGATAGGGAGAAGTGACTATATCACTTTGAGCATACTTTTCAATTTTTCCTCAACTAAGGGAGTCTCTTGTTTCCCTATGAGGACATTTTCCCTACTTAGTAGCGTGGAAATGACAGGTGGGTTGCACAGCAAGGAAAATGCAATCCATCTCTTACTCATTCCATCCTGGGAGACAAACCTAAAATAAGACAGTCCTGATTAGTGAAGAATAATCTGAAGGTAGATTATTCAAAACCTTTCCCTTGGAAAAGCAAATTAACCTTGCTGTGGATGAACACAATGGTAGGCACACATTTCTTCACATAACCATGTGACAAGACTTTGTATTAGAATCAACATCTTTGCAAAATTTGTTTTACTGTTCCTTTCATTTGGTGTGGATATGTCCCAAAGAAGTTTTCATGCTCAGTTGAATCGAGCAGTTTATTTACATCATATGTGTGTAGAGATGGAGAGAGGGAAGGTCAATCCTATTCTTACAGCCTGCCAGTCTTCTACCTTATCTATGTATGAAATTAACCAGCTTCCAACCATATAAAGGTCCTGCACTGAAAGAAAAGGCCATCTGGGAGAAAGGAACCTGATCCTCACAATGGTTTGATTGTTGTGCATGGGACAGATTATATCAATTAAAAAAAAAATAAAGTCATAACCCCTGATGACACAGCATCAGAAACACACACAGGCCCTGTCTGCCTTTCCTCATTCTTACGCATCTGCTTTCCTTTAGAAAAACTGCCAGCATGGTGAGTCTAATCTAATCAGCTGGAGAGTTGAGAGAGGAGCTTCTAATCCTTTGCACCACCTCCTGACAGAGGAGGGCCAGGCAGGAAGGCCTCGCCTGTGGGTCCTTCCTCACTCTAACATAGGGTGGAAGGTGCCGGCTGCAATTTCACGCCATTGCACAACAGAAAGTTGCTGGCTGTTCCGAACTCCTGGCAGCAGCTGCTCCGGGGGGCCCAGCTCTTTGTCCTGAGCTGGCAGCTGCTTCTGCCGCCCCCGATGGGAACGGTTTTGTTTTCACAGAATCAGATGGGGCTAGAAGTGAACCCAGAGGTCATCTGGTCCTTCCTCCAGCTGTTAGCCTGGATGAGCACTCTTGACAGATGTTCTCACTGGCCTGCAGAGATCCTGGCTCTGGGAGACCAAAGCTAAGCCACCCTCCCTAAACTGTGAGACCTGTAAGCTCTCACTGCGTGCAGCGGCAGTTTGATGCCCAGTTGTTTTTCAACTATGACCATTTATTCAAGCGATGCCGTTTTCTGAAAATACAAGATTTTACTTGAAGAATCCACAGTGAAGGCAGTGGGGTTGATCTGTCACTAAGTTTGGGTCCTCCACTTTTATTCTGCAGGTGGCTCGCCTCTAGTTCTCCGCTACCCCCTGCTAAGGCAGCAACGTGGAAATCCAGTCAGATTCTTCAGCTGTAGGACTGCAAAGCGCTTAGGACTTTTAAACAAGGCAGCCTGTAGCTCTTCAAATCTACTACAGGCTTCTTGTAAGGACTTACACATCGGGTTGCACACAGTTGAGACAAAAATACAAGCGCTGCCTAGAAACTAAAGCATTTAATTCCGAATGCAGTGAGAGAATGGGCATGGCAGATGGAGATCTCTGTTCTGGAGAATAAACACATCTGTGCAAACTTCCTCCTAATTTGCAAAAGAAATCGCAGTGCAAATGTCCACAGTCGGCACAACTTTGGGCAGACACTCTTACAAATTGATGTCTGCAGTAATGGTGAGATGTGTTTGGCTTCTCTAATGCTGATTGGCATATGTCTGTACACACCTGCGTTTGAAGGCATACAAAGAGTTTCTCTGTGAGAAGAAGTGACACTGAAAGGGTAGAACAATCCTACATTTGCAGCAGAAATAGAAAGGACTTTTTGAATGACTAGCTAGTGATAAGCAGCACAGGGGAAAAAGGTCCTATTGTGTAACCACATAAAGCACTGGAGACAAGACAAATCTATTTACATATGAAAACTCAGACCTCAACCAAATCCTACAGAAAAGGACGTAAGATAGGATAAAAGAAAGGCATAAAGCAGAATTCCTTCTTCCTCACAGAGATTACCGCAAATTTCTACAACTAATTTATAATTAAATCTTAATCTTTTATGCAAGTGCAATGACAGCCCACTAAATACACTTCTATATTGTGTCCCTTCTCTTCCAAAAATGCATACTAAGCGAGGTATAAAATATATAGTGAGCAGACACCATATACTGCATTTCTCTTCACACGTTATATTGTATGATTAAACATATTTAAGGAAATGCTTCTCCAATTTGAGCAACACGGCTAAGCATCAGTCAGAAAGCAAGGGTAATTTGAAGATACAAGCCAAGATTCTGTATGATTTGTACAGTATTAAACAAAGGAAAAAGGAGTATTGAGATTCTTAGAATATAGATACGCGGTGCTGGTATGGGTAAAACCCAAATGGTAACAGGACTTCAGTATTTTAGTGCCACAAGGACTTGGTTGTCACTGATTTATTATTTTTCTTACAGCTGATTCTTATGTCTTTCCCCTATATCAAACAACTATTTTAAGTTTAGCTTTTGTGTAATGTAGCCTATAAAAATAGGTTTATTCCACAATCTGGACAGCCTGTGTTGTTATTTAATAGTAATGGAACAAGTTAAAAGATGTGGTCCTGTTTAAGCTTGCACTTTACCTGTTCAAAACGTTGCATGGTTCCTTGTGAATTTGCCCCTGTGTGCCCAGCTTGAACTTCCCAGTATCTTATGCCACACTAGCAAAATCGTAGGCTGTTTCAATACAAATAATTAGTGCCATGGGGTTTTGTTAAATTCCGTGTTCAGTTAAACCAAAGACACTGTAAAGAGTTGAGAGAAAAAATAATGAAATGTAGTGTCCATATCAGCTTTTATAGCTGAAGTTAACGACCTTGTTACGATGCCTTTTTGTAAGTGATTTTAAAGGTTCTGCTGTTTGACGAGGCAGAAGAGTTTAAGCAAGAGGCGGTAGGGCTCAGACAGGCAGCTTCATTGTTTGTGACAGCACCTGGTATCCTGAGCCCAAACGAGCTCTCAAACTGGCTCATGTGTCGAGCCAGATAATCACAGGGACGTTTCTGACCCAGGGAAGGAATGCTGGGGATTTCTGAAAGACAGCAGTTAGCACTGTGAGGAGGACTGAACTACTTCTGCTAACGTGAATTTAATAATGGTGGTTTGACACAGGGCTGGACTGGCTGCACGCTCACAATTCTGAACAGTCTGCTGTGGACACTTTTTTTCAAACTCTGATAATCCACTATTTACATGGGATTTCTATCCCCATTTTAAATTGAGGAACTCTCAAAGATTACATTCTTTTAAAGACATTATCTCAATAAAGTCTTAGCATGAATGCATTTAAAACCCGTGGCAAAAGTTCAGTGAAATGCGCAAGCCTGTGTATTTCAGTAGCAAATGGGTTTGTCTCTTTAAATAGCATACCAACCTTATCTGAAAAATGTAAATTCTACTGCTAAAAGCACATTCCCCTGAAATCAGATGTGGGCTTCATAACTCAGGGATGGTTGTTTCCATATTAATCTAATGAATTTCCCTGAATAGAAAGAATTAAAGGGAACCAAAAAAAGTAAGGGGCAAACACTCCAGCAGTCACTCTTCATCCGTTCCAAAATTACTATGGCAACGTAAAACAAATGGCCAGATTCACTGCTGGTCATCTGAAGGGAGAACGTCTTGCTAATCCTACTGCTTCCTTGGAAGGTGTAATCACCCCGCAAGCCGTGGGCGCCATTCCGGCACAAATCCAGCTTCACCCAGGGTTTAATCCATCACATCTGCCCTGGAACACACCTGGATTTGGTGGGGTCACCTGTGCTCTCCTAGGGAGCCTTACCTTAAGAGAGTTTGTCACTGTGTCCAAACAGCATCCGTGCAGATCCCCCCAGGTTCTTTGAGCCATGACAGGCCTTAGTCTTGCAGCAGATGCTGGATGTCAGCAAAGCTAGCAGCAGAGCTGCCATCACCAGCATCACAGAACAGCTGGTTAGGAAGCTTTAACATGTAGTTTAGGGAGCTTTGAAACTCCCAGAAAACGTTAAAATCAGTATGAGATGACTTTGCAAGCAGGAGAACTTTAACTAGTTTGCTAAGAAAACAAATGAGTTATTTCCTTAGGTCACGCAGCATTGTCTAGAGTTAAATTTAGTAGCTTCAAATAAACCAAAGATAACAATGGATGGAAAAATGTGCGTCTGAGGAGTTCTAAGAAAATGCATGTGGTGTGTGAAAAGGAGCATAAATTCAAACTGCTGTGGTAGTGTATCCTCTACAGGCAGGCATCACGAAGACAGGAGTAAACGCTTTGGAAGTGGCTGAAGAACACAAAGCTGTGTGTTGGAGAAGAAGAGACCTGTGTATAGGGTTCACTTCGGCACATACCCGACTAGTGCTCCCGTTCCACATGCCTCCCCGGCAGTCAGCTAAACAACAGAGAGGGTAAATTAGTTCCCCTTGTCCTCAGAGCAACCTAATTCCTCACGTGAAAGGACTGGCTTTAGTCAGGCAGCAAGGCAAGTAACATGCGTTCTTTCCGGTTAAGCAAAACTGCGTATCTGCAACACATGACGGCAGCATTAAAAATGTATGACAAGTACTTTGTACCCAGACTCTGAAACAGGTTGGAAAAGGACATGAAAAAACCCCAAGCTGTCAGCAACAAACTACTGAAACGTGGGATCTTAAACAACTTGTGTCCCAGGACCTCAGCATCTCCTTCCCAACTGCGCCAATCACCAGCCTCCAAAAACTCTGACATCCCTCACTCCTTTCAGCATCCCATTTAGTCCCAAAGGCAGACCTGGGGTCTTTCCCAGGCCCCTTTCATGCCCAGTTTTCATCCTCTCTCATGTGCTGAAGACTCACTTCTCACTGCCTGCCAGCACCAAGAAAGTTACAGCACCTGCCTCGGCTGCTGCGGACCTGCCAGGTGAGCACACAGATTTTGCTTTCTGGCTGCTTGGTGGCCAAACAGAAATCCAAAGGTGAGCTTTACCTGTGATTCTGTCTGTGGAAACAGCAGGAAGTCTCCCTCTGTTGCCAGCTGCTAATTTTTACAGGGTTTATAAAAACAGAGCAGCTTTCCAATTTCTATCAGATGTGGTTTACAGCAAAGAGGCTGACAGAAAATCACAGAGTCATTGTGTGAGGATTTTTTCCTTAAGAACTAGACTAAATACGAGGCAAAACCTTAGGTTTGTAAATGGGTACTAAGTGGATCAACTATTTATAAAGATTCTGGGGACTTTGCTATTCCACAGCTTTTAAAATTTTTCAAACTATTATTTGCAAGAAAAAAACCAAACATTTAACAGACACACACACACCCCCCCCTTATTTTAGAAGAACACGCAAAATTATTTGGTTACTTCTTAGGAACTAAATTAACTACAATAATAATTTTTGCATAATCCATCTCCTAGTCTTCCAGTTTCATATGACTGTGCTAAATTTTGTCTTAAGAACTCAACTTCAGCAAGCATGCAAGTCCAAGCTACCCATAAACAGAATACCTCTTGTATCTTTGTAGAGATACCATAGAGCTCTTCCACGGTCTTAAAAATAAAAAGGACCAAGCAGCAGGTCCAAGTTCAGGAAAAATCCCTGCTTCCAAGTCCATCCCAACTAAAATGGATGGGGCTGGCAGGGAATTCACAGGAGCTGAAGCTGACCCTGACCCCAAATGCTCAGCTGTTACAGCTGCCAGGGCATCAGCCACCCATTACTTTATGACACCCACTTCTCCAGAGTGGAGCATTTCTCCCAGACTTTTCCCTTTTTGTAGACTAAGAACATTTCCAAGGGACTAGACTGTAACGTAATTACGACTATGACTCTGCAGTTGTCAGAGCAATAAAAGGAGGGTGCTGTGTTGTTAAAACCAACAAAACAAGCAAAAACCCACACCACTGAGCTTCAAATGCAGTTAGCGCAGACCTGAGAGTTCCTTATTTCTAACCGCTTGACCATGTTTGCAGGCAGGCCAGTGAAGAGTCACCCATGGCAGGTTGCCTTCTGAAACTGCTGTACTCAGGGAGTTTTCCTCCTCTGAGCAGTGGGAGCCTGACTGTCCTTGTTTCTTTGTAACCTGCCTTTTCCTGTGCCCGCTCAGTCCTGGCTAAGCCAGCTGTGCCGTGTCACACTGAAAGCCTTGTATAGTATTCACTGGGTAGGGCTGTTGTCAGGAGTTTCTTTTGTTATACCCTTAAAAGGTATCCTTAAAAGTTTATGTGTAATTCAAGCTGGGGTTACAGAGTAAAAATGGGAAAGGGATTGTTGTTGGTATGTGGTTTGGAAGAAGGTTAGCAAGCTTTAGCAGTAACAGCTTGTTCTGTCATGCACACAACCAAAGCATGACTGGAAGCTGCATGTAGCAATTACTCAGTATTTAAGCTACACTCTCTCACCAAGCACCTCTCTCTCAAAGCCATTTCCCTCCTTCACACTGTTACAGTGCAGTGAGGAGGTGCAGCTCACAACTGAAACACCAGGCACACCAATCTGCCTCTGGAACAACTGCTTATTGACATAATGACAAATGTACTGTTATTGAAACCTCTGTCCAACTAGCCAGCCTTCACAGTGTTTGCATTTGCCTTAGGAATATAGACTGTAACTTCTCTGCCCTGCAAGAAGGCATTATTAAAAAGGACAAGGTGCTGAAATCCTAGTAAGTCCTAATAATCCATCCTTTTTTCCAGGGCAGATGATGATGTGAAGCAATGCCTTTTATGTTTCATTTCATACAGCAAATACCAGCCAAACAGCCCACATCCCCCAACTCAAAAGCATGCTGCATTAAAATTAAAAACATAAATCATTTTGCTTTTTAAGTTTCATTTTTTGCTCGAGTCCATTCTCACCAGCAGGACTATTAATGGATGTCACTGCGTAAGGACTTGCAAAACAAGATTCCACTGATATTTAAACACTGCTTGCTTCAATCCAGGGGTGTTGACTAGCCCTGGGTTTTTCAGCGGGAGACTGGGAAGGGGGCAGGGCTTGGATTCACTGGAATGGTAAATTAAAATACACACAACATCAAAAAGTTATGCTAAACATCATGCTTTTTATTTTTTGGGAAAGAGCAAGAAAATAGCAGTACTTCAACAGACTAGAAAAAGCCTCATCTAAATACCAAAAGCACAGCAAATTATAGTCAAAGCTGATACATTCTTAAGTCAAAGTATGAAGTTGTACTTACACCTGTGTGTATATATGCTCGTATACACACACGTGTGCACAGCTTTTTAAATGTACGTGTAGCCATGTGGATTATCTGTGTTTGCCTTATCATTTATTTTAGTTTTGGGTGAGTGAAGCAATTAGACCAGAATTACACTTTAAAAAAAGAAAAGAAATCCAACCATTGCCACAGACTAGATTAAGAACTTGCACACATACACAATTACTGCACGGTCTTTACTCTTGTGGCCTTTAAATTCCAGTAAAATAAGCTGTTTTGAGAGGGAATGCCAAAAAACTCCACCCTGAAAGTCCCTTGGCTTTTATCACTGCAACATCCTAGCTTTTGCTAAAAACTAAGAGCGGAGCTACCCCAGAATGTGATCTCCAATTCTTTCTGCACACTGTATGCATGTCAGACATGATCCATGCAAAAACCCTTTGAGATTTAAGCCCTTAATTATTAGCTTGTGTCAAGATTCAGGCACTGTGATTTAAAGCAATCTTCAGAATTAAAAGTTCAGAAACGAAAATTGCGTTGGGAGCCAATTTTACTTTAAATAGAGAAGGGTGAAGACTCAGTTGGCAACTCTCATTTTCCAAGCTGATTAAGCATTACATGTACACACTATGAAATAATAAAAACTTAACTGAGTGCTTTAGTCAGTTCTCAAATCAAAAATAAGTTATACTTCAAAGAACAAGTTAGTATAAAAAGTTTTAACCTATGCAAAGTATGTGCTCAAAATACTTGTTTTGCATTTTTAAAAAAAGCTGTAGTCTACCTTAGAGAAACAAAGTTCACTCAGTATAAAATATTGCAATTTGTCCCATTGTGTCATATGAGAGGTTTCCTTATTCTTCATATGATCAAGAACACTTGCACAAGAGTTCATGTTATTCCAAGCCACACAGTGGCAGACAGACTATGTTTGAATCTGTGCTTTTACCGTGCAGGACAGTAAAAGCTAAGCAAACCATTTCAGAACAGAGTTTAGCAGGTCAAAGAGCTATGTTGGTGCAAGAAATCCAGACAACAGTATAAAAGTTAATGCCAAGTGGCAGTACCAAGAACGTGAATTAGATCAACAGAAAAAAAACCCAACCCTGCTGATAACACTCGCTGTCACATGTACAGCTTGTAAGCCAGGAATATGGAAAAGTCAAAATTAGCTTAAAGAGAGAGAAAAAAAACAAGACTGTGTAAACAATCCATCCAGTATGTGACTGGATGCGGCTGATAAGAGCAGAACTAGCTTAGTAGAGCTGAGGATGTGCGTGCATCCAGATGCCTGTTCAAAATGCATTCAATCAATACCATTGACCAACAAAAGAAAAATCACCTATAGCTATTTACACCACAGCAGAGGCTTCCCTCCCCCCTTACGAAGTTATTACAACTCAGGAAGTTGCTGCTGTCTTCTAGGATTAAAATTCCAGTTATAAGCTACCAACGTTTGTAAGCTGAAAACACCCACCTTGCAAATTAAACTGAAAACTCTTGTCAAGCATGTCTGAGGACTCTTCAAAAGTTAGAGTACAACACTTTCCTCAAGTGGTATTTGCATGAGTAACTTGTACTGACAGCCTGTTAAAATAAGTGAATTTAACACAACTGGGGGTAGCTGGGTGTTCCTCCTCAGGAAGAGGGATCCGCACAGGTTCCAGTCGTTCTTACTGAGGCGCGTTAACAGGGAGAGAAGGACGAAAGAACCTCAGTCAGCCTGGAGGTGAATCTTCCTGCTTCTAGAAGTACTCCTCCTCCTCATCAAAAAACCCATTTTCCAGGGCGTACGTGCAGTCTGCGTTAGAGTCGGCTTGGCAGGCACCTTTGTATTCTTGGATTGATTCGTACAGGGAGTACAGCTGACACAGCAGCGACATATCGAGCTGCCGAAGGCCAACCTGAGAGGGGGAAGAAGTCGAACAAATCAACAGACAATATCACAGTTGTGACTTTACCAGCAGCATAACGCTACGTACCTTTTGCCACTAAACAAGAGGATCAAGCTTTTTCCCACCTCGAACAGTTACAAAATACAAAAGTAGAATGCATGTTCTAAAGTGACAGGCTCCCCACGGGATAAGGCGGGAGAAAGGACAAGTAACAACGTGAGGGGATACAGCGGAACACAAGCACAGGCTTCTTCAAGAGTTTGTCGTATTGCAGTGCCCTGCTTAACTTCCAATGAGCAGTTCGGTCCTGCCCGAAGCATCACAGATACATTCATAAACTCTGTACTCCTCATCCCGCAAGACACACTTTTCCTGTAGCGCTGAGAGTCCTTCACGCACCTCTCTCATGTAGGATCATGGGCTTTCTGGCTTTGTTTATAATGGCCTGTTTATAATTTTGCCTGGAGTTGCAAAAGGAGCTCTGGCTGGTTTTCCACTTCCCGGCCAAGTATTTTCTACTGTAGTTTTCTGTACTGACATACCTAGGCATCTGACAAGGCCAGGTATGCCTAGCACCATACAGCATGCTACCTAAGGGCAACAAAACTCAAGCAGAAGTGAGGTAAGGACATACATCATAGCCTGCAAATCTTAAGAATATTTTCACGTGCTACCCAAGCACAAGCCTGATTTATAACTAAGCACCTAATGTTTTGGTCCTCAAACTTCTAAAATATTAGTTCCAGAGCTAGTTAAAGATTTGGAGCAACATTAGAAAATGTTTGCCTTGTAACCTACTTCTTCAGGTCAGGTACAAAACCAGTACCTGACCTTTGCACTGCAGAGTTAAACAAAGCTTGTCATTTAACTCAAAGCAGTTTCCCTCTCTGGCAACAAAAGAGAGTGCTCATTTCATATTGTCACCTATCCAAGTCAGATCAAATTAAATCTAGCTTTTGTCTTGCAGTGAATTAAAACCACCACCCAATTTAACGTTTTCAAGAAGCAGACATTCCTGCCTAAATTTTCAAAGAAGCGTTAAGCTGGCAGCCTGTATCTAATGAGCCTCAGTTTCATCAAATAAAAGTTTTTTATATAACTTATGTTCAGAGGGGGGAAAAAAAAATCATCACATTAGTAGCCTCTGGTGCAGCCTTGACTGCCAGGCTACATTTTACCCAAAATGAAAACTCTTACCTCAAAAACCTCTGCTTACATACTTAAATTCTAAGGACAGATACACATGGCACACAGTAAAACCACAAGAAGCTAGTATTAAGATCTTTCTTTGGCTTTGATGAACTATTCTACCAGATCCTTTCTCTAAAGATGGAAGGGGGATAAAACAAAATTAAGTAAGATGTATCACGCACCACAATGCCGTTCCAACTCAGTAAAATAGGATATGGCATCTTTCAGGCCCAACCCAAATTACGTGATGAGGTCATGAAGCCAAGACATGATGTCCTGTACAGCGGAACACGAGGACCTCAGGACATGGAACAAGAGGCGTAACGCTGCACAGGCTGCCAGGAGCTTACTGACAAGCCTTCGCACCACCTCAGGTCCACGCACTGCTTTTCTTACCCATCTCTCTTTTCCTCTGTAACAAACACACCTTTCTTTCCCCTTGTTTAAGAATGCACTCTGCAGGAAGCATCTGCTACTCTTCCTTGCTCTCTACTCTGTAAGAGGAAACAGCACTTGTGCAAATCTCCTTCTGCAAATTTTTTTAAAACAACAAAACAACCAAACAAACAAGACCGCAGGAGGGAAAATAAAAGGGAGGTATCTGTACCATATCCAGACTCCTCCACCTACCCCTGCTGAAGTAATTTCTTCAGACTTGTTAACCTAATGACTGTTTACCTGCCCCAGAATAAAGGCTTAACATCAACCTTTGGAGGTGGCAGTAGATGAAGTTTGGCTTGCCTCACCTAAACGAACTGCTCACTTAATCTAAGACGGGATGCTGTGAAGCTGGACTTAACACTATGGCATGCAAACATGAGACCCACTGGGCAGACCTGCATCAGAGCCAAACGTCTGAAGGACAAGACTGTGGTGAAGAACTGTTCAAAGAGCGATTATGAGCGAGTTGAGCCAGAAAGCTCAACCTGGAGACAGACAGCCAGTTCTTTGTCTCCTGCAGAAAGCGAGAGCATTTTCACCAGCAGCTTTCTTGTTTTAGCTCTGCAAAGCAGTGAGTGCAGCACTTTCTGTGAAGATTGGTTCTATGCTAAGCACTATCTCCAAGATAGAAATGGCTCAGCAGGATTAATTTAGGAGGCTTTAACAGTATTTTTTCTGTAGCTGTCACTAGTGCCATTGTAGTAAACAATCAAACAAGAACAATAAGTCTATTGAGAAAAACACAGCCTCTAGCTCTTCACAACTTGACAGTGTGATCCCTGAGGTAGCAAAAGCCTGAAGAAATGTTCAAGCCTGCTAGCACGAGCATAAAGTTTTTAATCCCAGCCAATCTGCATGCAACTCTAGTTTCATCAGAGCACCTGCAAGACGACCTCTAACGCGCAGTCCCATGCAAACTGAGCCTTTTCCCCAAGATCACAGTTCTGAAATGACCTCTCCTTTCATCCCTTCCCCTCTGAAGGACCTAAATCCTTCACTTTCTCATCTTTAAAAGCTTAAATACACAATGCCTTGCTTGATCATGCAGGAAGAGATGCTGCTATGCATTTCTTCCCCATTTGCTATTGAAAATTTAAAGCAAGCTCGTTATTTGCTTTAATAGAATAGAAATGCTATCTCTGACTGCTCCAAGACAGCGCATTCAGTATCAAGTGCTATTACCTACTCGATGAAAGGCAGCCTATTAGTACGCAAGTCTCTAATTTGTAAGGGCCACAAAAAAGTACACCTGGAACCAGGAGACTGTTGCTTGTTGGTCTTTGATGTGTTCACAGGTAAAGTATTTTCTTCAGAAGAGTTTTAACAAATTATCATCAAGTTTAACAAGAGGATCAAAGGGGAAGAAGCCTAGTTGTCAAATGACTTTAACAAGCATCTCATTTGATTTTCCATTAGGAAAAATAGGTTAGACTTTTATAATGAATTATCTTTGCTTCTTTGGAAAGGATTAAGACGACTAAGATGGTATCCTTGTTTCCCCTTAGAACGCTGCAGGAGACGCCCCTGGGGTTGACGGCCACTCCCACTTCCTAGGCTTCAAGGCAGGCTGGCAACTGTAGCTAGCACACGGTTTTACAGATACCTCTAACTCTCTTTGAGCTACTTGTTGAAACATTGGCAGCAGACTAAGGTTTCAGCTCACTACACTTTCCTTTTCAGTCCACAGAAAGGGCCTTCCACCGAGCTGCTTGTGCTTAAACACCTTTTTACCATGAGAAAATCAGCCTTAAACCAGGCAGATTTTCAGCAACGTCCCATCTGGTGTGTTTCAGGACACAAAGGGCATGATGCTTAGTTTATTATTAGTCACTACAGCTGCAGCTGGTACCCGCAAAGCACCAACACCCAAATTAGTGTTTAATCAGAAGGTGCGCCAGGTCGCCCGGAGGAATCTCGCTAATAACGCCGGGCTACACAATCAAAACCAAGTCCTGAAAAAAAACAACCCTATGATTAACTGCGCTTCACTCGAACTGAATGAGACGGTGCTTTCTTTTTTCCCCTTTTCAGCAACAGCCCTTTAAAATGAGTGTCAGGTCCAAATGGATGCCCCTGAACCAGGCGCTCTTGAAAAGGCTCTCGGTGCGCAGACGGGGGATCCCCACCGCTGCAGCCCCCGGCTGGCGGAGTCGGGGGTCCTGATTCTCACCCTCTCCGC